>NDXZ01022216.1:0-10009 GCA_003055125.1 Paykullia maculata
AGAAGGGGAAAATTGACAAACCTAAATTTACGTCTTTTACGCCCATCACTATGTTTTTTTTTTCTGAGTTCTTATAGATTGAAAATTCGATTAAGCGATGCTTATCTGCCAGTGTAATCGTTTTACCGTTCGTTGTAATGGCATATCAGATATGTTTGGTAAAACTTGAACCATAAAACGGACAAGATATAACACACAGTTATCACAAAAGCAAAATACACTCACATTTTTTTACTAGCGGAATCAAAGCTTTTAAAATTGTACAACCGGCATGTAGTTTTTGCAGGCAGTGAAAAACCTGTAAAAAAATTAGCCCATTTTTTGGAATGTACATATGTATGTATATAACACAATGCTGTTTGTTTAATAAATCAAAGATACATATGTGCTCCAATATGATGCCAACTATAAGGTTCACTTATAATGAGATAATGTGGTAAACTTTAAAATTTTAGAGAACGTAGAGTTCAATTGTAAAAATTAAACGTTTGATTTCAAAGGAAACTGAATTTAAATTTTTATTTAACTTAAGGTTTAAATTTTGTGATAAATTTTATATTTTCTTTAACTTTATGAACTTCTAAACTTTATTTTATACAAAATCTAATTAAGATTCATTTAATATTCATTTTAATTATAAAATAGTTTGTGGAAACGTTTGGAAATTCCAGCATTTCATCTAATTACAGCAAAATTATCCCAATTGTAAACAGAAATTACAAACAAACGTAGGTATGTCCGCAAATATCGAAGACTACCGATGGACTACCTAAGTGAAACCAAATTGTATTCGCCATCATATAAAGTTATTTCTCTGGATTCCTTGCACAAATTAAATACTGATGTATGTATGTACATATATACATATTACTTTATGACATAAAGTAATATATGTATATGTGGTAGTTTATGTAGATGTGTTAATGTAGTTGTTTTAATTAAGTAGCTGAGTTTGTATACTTAGTCATTCATAAATAAAAAAATCTCTGGTATTTGCACATCTCATGGGATTGTGCGTTTGTGCTTTTATGCGTGAACAGATATGACGTCATGGCGGTCCTAATGTACTCTCTTTATATTTATAAGCTGTCACATTCTACCAAACGTTGTGGGCATGCACGCGATCACGATAAAAGGAGACAACACTAGTTGTGCCCGATAAACGAATAGCATCATTTGTTTACTTCCCACTTCGAGTGGTGTGTTAGGATTTCAACATCAGTTGAGTTTGAATCTTTCATTCGATCGGATAATACTGAAAATTTATTTCCTCAAATATACATAAGTATATGTAAATATTTATATATTTATCTGTATAATAATAACAAATAAAAAGTTTGATACATTTAAAATTTTAAAAGAAGTTCTAACGTGTTTAAATAATAAAAATACTTGCAAATATTTTGTTTGAGAAAAAGAAAACAAATTATAGGATTTATGATGTCGGTTCGGCCTGCATCTCCTAAAGTGTTACTCGATATTAGCTACAAGCCTTTGCCCAATATAATGGACTTACAGCACAACGTCATTAAGCTTATTCAGGTTGACCAACAGCCCTATATGCATTCAATTCAAACTATGGAAACCCAAAACATTTATGGCCAAACGCATCTGCGTCAATACCACCACCAAAATCAACAAATGCCACACATGACCATTAATGGACGACAAAATATGTCAAGTACCAACGAGTACCTTTGCTATGGTGTTATCGATCAAGATGAAACGGATTACAATATTCCCAGCAGTGAAATCTTAAGTACTAGCAGTAGTAGTGCCAGTCCCACGCCAAATAACCGCAACGTTGGCTCACCGGCCAATGGAGTGACATTGGAAATAAATAAAAACCACTTTAATGATTTGGATTCACAACAATATCAATTAAATGGGAATGGTAAACGTAGACGGGAATTCGATTGTGGATCCAACGATGTAATGCAGGAAAGTAAGAAAATACACATGCCGTCACTACACTCTAACCATAGCAACATGTCACGTTTTGTTCAACAGCAAGATCAAAAGTTTTTTGTGGAGTATTTGCCAACAACTGTAAACGAAGTCAATTCCTCCAATAATGCTGCGTCAAATACAATTCAACAACAGAATTGTGTAACTTCGCCTCAATTCGATTTTGCTGATGAAGACATGTGTGATAACAGCGAGGAGGACAACTTTAAATATACCTTCCAACAACAACAGCAGCAGAACCAGCACAATAATACTACACCCTCATTAGTTTTACAAAACAGCAACGGAGCCCTACATTCCAGTAGTTTAACAGGAGGCTTTGATCAAATGGAACACACGGGCTCATTAAACGGAAGCACTTATTCAAGCTCAGATCGTGATGAAATGGAATATACTCGGCAATCTGCCCCTTCCTCCAACAGTTATTTATTTCCCCACGAAGACGAGCTCAGCGGAGGTCCAAGTGAAAGTAACAAACATTCCAAAGAATTTCGCAAACCCCGTCGGCGAACAAAGCGAAAATCCAGTAAATCAGAAGAAGTTGAAGATTTCCACAGTCAGCGTATTATGGCGAATGTGCGAGAGCGCCAAAGAACTCAAAGTTTAAACGATGCCTTTAAGGCCCTGCAACAAATAATTCCAACCCTACCAAGTGATAAACTGAGTAAAATCCAAACACTTAAGTTAGCCACCAGGTATGTTTATTTTATAGGTATGAGTTCTAGAATATTCCTCGGGTTGGGGCAATACCGTTCTGTTTTAAATGTTTTTCTAATGTGGCATCTTTCGTTCTTATCACGTGTTGTTTTATTGTTTTGGCTTTACAGAGAAAATAATAACATAGGCCAACATATTTTTAACCTGGCGACCACAGTAAACTGCGTTGAATCCGAATCTGACCTCAGAATTTTTCTATCAGGTGTTCGAGATATCGTAACTGCAAGTTTGAAGAAACCAGCCTTTTTCATTATGTCGCTTGAAAGTCCTGCTAATTGACTTCAAAATCAAGATTCTGTTAAATATTCTTCCTTCTTTAATGTATGTATCTTAACCTTAAGTTTGAGAA
This sequence comes from Paykullia maculata, assembly GCA_003055125.1. Taxonomy (NCBI): domain Eukaryota; kingdom Metazoa; phylum Arthropoda; class Insecta; order Diptera; family Rhinophoridae; genus Paykullia; species Paykullia maculata. The sequence goes on from NDXZ01022216.1 coordinate 3,035, forward strand.
AATCGAGGTTTTCGCTACGAGTGCAAAAATTTTGATTTTTGGCTGCATTTCCCCTTTCCTTCTGATGAAGAAATCCTGTGGTTCAAATTCTGTCGGCTGAATAATAAAAGTTATTTTTTTTCTGTCTTTATTGAAATTCAGCTTTCTGCATACACCGTAATTGGCGAGGAAAAGTAAAATACGTTCTTGCTCGTCACTATCTTGTTTTTAATTCGTTTTTTTGGAAGCGATTCGACATAAAACAAAAACTCTGAACGCAATCAAATTACATGCCAAAATATGACATTTCGCACCAAAATGTCAGCAAACTTTTGCTTCGAAGAAGTAATAAATTCGACTATTTTTTCGAAATCTTACTTGTCAATATGTGTACATATGTACATAACTTGTAAGAGAGTACTACTGACTTATTCTAAATAAACTCACATACATAAAAGCTCAACCAAATACACCCAACTTTATAAAGTAATTTGTAACAACATATTTAAAAAATGTTGTTGAGGAATAATAAATTATTTCACAAAGATACACATATCAAATAATTTTTTATTATAAATATAATTTATTAAATAGAAAAACATTTTTCCTTAACTAATCGAATAATTTTTGGGTTGCCAATAAAATGTATTTAAATTACACAAATTTTCTATGTTTTTAAGGTTCTTCATGGATCTTCACTTGTATTCAAAGAAACTACATATGTATATACAAATGCCATATTAAATAAAATGTCTTTTGAAGTCGCATCTTCAAAAAAAATAAAAATAATAATAAGAATGCTCTATTTTTGTATACCCTTTACTAAGTATAGGTATGAGCTAGAAAGTGCAATTGCGTATGTATGTATTTACAAGTATGTCCAAAAGATTCCGATTCAGGGCCAATTAGTCAAATTTTTTTTTTAAATGACCCGAAAGATATAACCTTCATGACATAATATAACAAACATGTGTGTATGTTTTTCAAAAGCTGCAAAATATGAGTTTTTGTGTAAAATATTCAAAAAAAAGAAGTCATGTTTTGTAATATCTCAGCTCGTTATTATTAAATATTGCCAGTTTTTAAAAGTTAGAGCTACAAAAAATTGATTTTAACCAATAAACAAGTCACAATTTTTGTAAAATTCTAAAACGTTATTAAAATGTTTCATTTTTCTTAAAATTTACGAAGGTGTATTAGTTTCTTTAATCAATTAAGCAAATTTTTAATCGATATTTAATTAAAGCCAAAAAAATTTTTAATATTTTTTGTGAATTTGCGTTAATAAAATTGGTGGCTATTTTTCCATTAAAATGTGTTTCATTTTCTAAACTTTATAATTTTATGTATGTCTGTTTTTAAAAAAAACTAATGTTAAATTGTTTCTTGATTTGTTGTTTGATCTAAATCAATATCGTTCAAAAACAAAAAAAATGTTTTTAATTTTATGATGTTTTTAGATGCGTCTTTAAAAGATATTTCTTCTTCTTTTTTGAAAGAAAAAAAATATCTTGAAAAAAGTTGATTTACATCTTAAAAAACTCAAAAGTGGACCTTTCTTAAGAATGATCCAGCTCTCTAACTGTCATCGCAAAACACGAAATATTTTGGGAATATTCTTATAAAATGACAAACCCAACTTAATGAACGTGTATATGTGCATATAAGTATGTATGTATAATTCATTTGTGAAGTCGATAGTTTGATTTTCACTAAGTCACAACCTCATTTATCTATCGTAATAACTGTGTTAACTGATCAAATTGTAACTGTCTTTCATAAAAGCCCGCAAAAGTTTTCTTTTCGACTCGGACTGAAATTGTATAGGTATCAGCTTTAAAATAATGAATGAAATTTAATTTATTTTGTTTTTTTTTTATAAATATCTAAACTTTTGCAACCCAGTTTTTTTTAAGCAAAGAAATTTATAGTTTATATTTATTTAAAAGTCTGCTTGCAGAATTTTTGTCCTTTCTAAATTTGTTTTCATCGTTTTCAGATATATTGATTTTTTATGTCGCGTGCTGTCAACAAGCGAAATTGGCCTACTAAAGGCTCTGGATGCAAATGGAGCTCAAGGCAATGGATTTGCCATGGGTGCCGCGTCAATACTTAATGATGCCGAAGCTGATTTAAAAAATCTTAGGCGTGCCGCTGGTGCTCCAGTCATTCCACCAGAGAAACTAAGCTATCTCTTTGGTGTTTGGCGAATGGAGGGGGATGCTCAAAACAGTAAATCCTAAAGGTTAAACACAAATTTAATTTCTCAGTCAGCCGTCTCACAATTCAGTACTTCCACAAAATAAAATGAATCTCCTGCGTGTCGCAAAATTCAGCACTTATTATACTTTCCATTTAGTATTAAATTATTTAATTAAGACTCCAAATAGGTACATACATATATACACATGTATTTTAAATTACAAAAAACTGTATTAATTTAATTTATAAACTTTATTCATATTACAAAAGTATAAGTTTAAGTATACATAAGTTCAAGTATAAAATACATACATATGTATATGTATATTCCTATATACCTACCTACTAAAGTGTTAGTTTTTTTTTTATATACACTAATGTTTTCACCTATCACTATATATATGTATGTATATGTATATGTGTACATAGTATATAAATTTATATATATGTATTTACTAATGTGTTATAGGTATTATATACATAAATTTCTTTTATTTTGCAAATTGCAAGCGAATAAAAACAAAATAAATTGAAAAGATATCAAGAAAATTTATTGTTAAGACTCCATATTTTTGTGTTTAATTTTGCGCCATTTTGAATGTAATAAAATTCAACAAAAACAAATATTTTGAAATTATCGCACAGACAAAAGAATCTGGGATCCGCCTGCTAAACACATGCACATGAAAAGAATAAATATTTCTTTTACACTCTAATAAGCATACATACATACATACATATGTATGTTTATATGAATATGCACATGTACATACCTATACATACATGTCTACCATCTACAGCCATACATTAATGTGTAAATACACACAGATGGCCATACATATCTTTACAAACTAATTTCTCACAAACAACTAAAATTTTTTCCATTTAATTAGCCGCAAAAAGGCTTTTTTTTCAATTAAAAATCAAAATCAAGTGAGAGATCTTGGGTGTAAAGGGAAAGAAGGTGGATCACAAGAACTCTCTTGGGGGATCTGAAGAATTTAAAAGCTGCAAATATAAAGTCATGCAAACAAACATGTGGGTAAATTACACATATGCACACTTATAATAATATTTTTTTATTTTCCGTGCGACAATTTTATGCCGTAACGTTATTTATGTTCATACATTCGTATATATTTGCCTGCTTACTTGTATGTAGAGAAGCATAAAGACGGGCAGGCTGACATACATATCATATTGTTAGTATAAATGTACGAAGCCAGTACGAGAAATTCTTTCGAAACAAAAGATTTTAAGGTTTGCAGAATTTTAACTGTTAATTAAACAAGTAAGTAAATTTTATATACCCTTCACTACGTGTATATATGTACATATATACATATATATGTGTGTATTAGTAAAAAAAATTTCAAAGTACAAAAAAAAATTTTTTTAAATTATTTTTAGTTAAAAAAACAAACAAAAAAAAACTCAAATTTAATTAATTATGGGGTTATATTTGATTTGGAAATTTCTTACATAATTTATGCATTTAGAAAATCATAATAACTTTCTTTCAAAAAAATGTCACCAAAACTTTTTTGTAGAGTTTCTCAAACTTTTGTACATATTACGAAGCTTGAATTTTATTGAAAGCTCGAACTTACGAAAATAGCAAAAATGTATACTTAGGTATTTATTTTTTTATTTTTAATTGAACTTTTAAATTTTTACGTAATTTTCTATTTTTATAGATAGGCTATAGTTCATATACATATAATTGTATATTAATTAAGTTATTTATATTTTAATGCGATAATTGAACAAACATTTTGTTTTATTTTTCGTAATACATATGAATGTATGTACGTGTGTTCATCTGTTCCTTTTTAACTTTTAGGCTAATTATAATAATTTAACAAAAAAAATATCGTTGTAGTGTCCGATAAAAGACATAAAGTCATGAATATAAAAAAAAACTTTTAGCGAAAATAAAAATTGAAGGGCTTTATTTTCGTATTTCAAAAGTAAATACATATAGTCAGCTGTTTCTAGCGGCTTTTCTTGTATGCAGCGAATAATTAAGAATTGTTTTTTAAATCACGTCTTTAGATATGAGTCAGACATAATTTTTTTCCATACTGACACGAAATACATATGTACATATGAATATAACACATACGAGTACATCTGTAAAGCGGCTCTTCAAATACTTTATCCGTTCTATATTTATATTTTTAAACGTACATACAAAAATCGTTAAAAATTTAAATTAATGTTTTATATGCTCTCAGTTTTGAACTTAATTTATAAAATTACTAGCATGGACCTGGTCTGCTTCGCTACCCCAAACTGGTTACTTAAAGTTTCCCCTTTTTCTTTCCCGTAAATTTTATTCAAATCGGGCCGGTTTTTGACTAATTAACACTTTTTCCCGCTTTCCCCGTTTTATTCCTTTATATTTGACTTTCCTAGAAGTACCGAAAACGTATCTTTTTTTTAGAGAAAGACGAATGTAGTTTAAATTATGTCTCTATGTTTATTGGTCTAGCAGCTATAAGGTCCCAAAAAAGTACCAAAATAAATTTTTATCTCTTTTTATCAATCAGGATCCCAAATTTCAAATATGTACCAGACACCATCCTCGCTTACAAATACAAATTTTGTGAAGTCATGACATTACTGTCATTAAGTACTTACTTACTACCAACAAATAAAGCAGCCCTTCAGATTATAAATCAGGAATTATATCCAATTGATTGTATAGTCTTACAGACCTCATTATCAATAATGTATTATATTTAGATTCCTCAGAACAAAGCTGAGGTTTGTTACTCTGTACATTACGTTTTACAGAAACACTTAGAAAAAACCTTAAGAGTCGATTTTCAAAACGTCTTGGAATTCCTAAACATCTGTCGAAATTATATTAACTTATACTTAAAGTATGTTAACCCAAATGAGAATCATAATAACTAATTTTACTAACAATTTTTTAGCCAAAGTGTATGCAGCTTTTATTTCTTTTTTCTCATGAATAAATTACTACGTTTTACAACATAAACTTGTTATTAAAAAAAACTATTCCTTAGTAATGCAGACGGTATGTTATACTCATTGAAAAGTATGTTATTGAGTAAGAGCAAGTCATTACCTAGTTTTTGCTGGGATGTTACAGATTTTTCCCTTTTTTACCCCTTTAATATTTGAATTTCCAAAAATCACTTCTTTATTTTTATTAACAAATACTAACACATATTAGTTATTGAAAAGCCTTTATATTATATATCAATTCCCTGTTTTAAATTGAAATTAATTTTTATATTGCCTTCGTATATTGAAATATCGTCTTAAAAACTTAGTAAAGACAATTGTTTTATCTTTTTGCCCCAGTGTTATAGGACCATAAACAAACACATAAGCAAAAAAAAAACAACAACACATACAACTTTGTGAAACATCACATCCGGTGATTTATGACGATTTGTTTTGGAATTGAAAATAAAATAAATTTTTTCTTTAAATTAATACTTTACATTGTTGGAATAGTCAATATTAAAAAATGAAAATCAAGTAAAAGTACTGTATTCGGTTGTGCCGAATCTTTTAAACCCTTCACTTCTGTGTAGGCATGTCATCAAAACTTATTAAATTTTGTTGCATAATTGCGGTAGCACATGGTTTTTCTTATTTTTCTGTACATTTATTTCATAAAAACCTTTGATTTACATTTTAAAACAAGCTTAGAAAATTTGATAATTTGAATAGAACTAAATGTTTTCGAAAATATTTTCCGATAATAAAAACACGAAAGTATTTTTTTTTTCTATTTATATTGTACATACATATGTATATGATAAAATGTTTTTTCCTTGTACTCCAGTTATTTTTATATTAAATAAAGACATCGTTTTAAAAGCGACTTGTAACAAAAATTAATTCGATATGATTATTACTTTGAAGAAACATACATACCTATGTATATATATCACAAAATGTATTCCCTTACCATGGCTTCTGTTCCTATCTCATCGATTTTTGACCTCAATAAAGAAATTGTGCCACACAAACGGCTTAATGATAAAAGGGCTAAAGTTTTTCATCATTTTAACATACACAAGGACAGACGGACAGATTAATATCGCTTAATCGACTTTCGACTTCTATGCAGAAATAATCAATACCTTATGTGGTCACAATCAAACATCTTAGAAATTACTAACGAAACGATAAAACTATATATACTTTTGCCACCTCTGGTGAAGGGTATTATCAAAGAGATATCAGCAATTTAAATTCAAAGAATACGCACTGGAACTGCTTAATAGAAAATATGATTTTTATGCCTAAAAATAGCTCTCTGAACCACCTTACAAACATAAACTTAAAAAATTTGATAAAAATTGTATAATATTATTTACTTGTATTTAAACAAAAAAAAAAATTATATTTGATATATTAACTTTATTTTTATTTAAATCTCACCCAAAGCCTGTATAATTTTTGTAATTGATAACTATAAAAAGATATCAGATTTTGTATGTATGTATTCAAATGTCAATTAACCTTTATTGTGTGCTTTAGCATCAAAAACCGAAAGAAGTCCAATACAGACACGACACTTAGAATACATTTTCCAATATATACACAGTACCGGATTTACCTTTAGGCAGAGTAGGCAGCTGTCTAGAAAAATTTTAAAAAAAATTTATTTTTTTTGTAGAAAAAATTAAAAATAAAAACTTGTTTGCAACAATGCGTAATTGACAATATTAATGACTCTTTTAAATTACATTTTTAGCACATTTTTCACATTTTAAATTATTAAAACGTAATGTTATGTTATATCGC
>NDXZ01022228.1:0-14508 GCA_003055125.1 Paykullia maculata
ACCTTAACGATTTAGAATTAAGACCATATTCTTTAATTGTCGGATTTTAATACAAAACAAAACTACATACTTTAAATATTTATCATAAAGAAAATTTTAAACCAACTTTGGTAAAATTTTAAATAAATAAATAAAAAACTAGTAAGAGCGCTATATTCGGCTATGCCGAATCTTATATACCCTTCACTACGTTCTCTATGTGTGTATATTAGTAAATTTTTTTCAAAATACACAACATTTTTTTTTTGTTTTTTTTTCTCAATATATTAATTTTTGTGTTAAAAAATAAAAAAAAATAAATTTTTGTTTGCTTATATCTCGAAAAAATTTTTTTTTTGCTTAAAAATCGAATTTTTTTTGTTCTTTAAATGCCCCAAAAGACATGTCTTACACACAAATATAATAATTTTTGAATAAAAAAAAAAAAAACTTAAAAATAACGAGGCGACCGTTTTTTTGCTTATATTTCAGCCGATTATTTTAATGGATCTTGCCAGTTTTTAATATCGATTTTTTTGAAAACATTTCCAAAAGTTTGATACCCTATACAACCCTATGTGACCTATTTGAGCTACGTAAACTTGATTTCAACATGCACACGGACATACGGACATGGATAAATCGACTTCCCTATCTATCAGGATCCAGAATATTTATACTTTATAGGGTCGCAAATGAATATTGAAGAAATAACAAACGGAATGACAAACCTTACCACATGTGTGTGTGTAAAGGGTATAATTACCCTCATATTTATAATAAATGTTTTAAACTATTGAAGGTTTATTGAACGAAATTTTCTTACACATTCTGTTTTATAAAAACCTTTGATACATTTTAAAAATATTTATAAATATGGGCGCTAATATTTAAAAACATGTGAGAACATTTTTAATAAAAATTGTTAGCTTTTGATTTTTTTTTAATAATTTTTCTTTGGTGATTTTTTGTATAAGAAATGAAAATAATTATTCAAAAGTATAAAAATTACTTTTATTTAATAAGTTTGGATAATTTTTTTTTTTTACTAAAAATAAAATATACATATATTCATAATCAATTTTAAATCCTTAAAAATGTTTATGAAACAAATTTACGAATATTTGTATAAAACATTAATAAATTTAATTGAATTTTTTCCATTTTTTAGCTTAAGCAACCCAAATCTCTTTTATTATATTAAATATTAAATTAAACAATATTTTGTCTTTTAAATATCTTAAAAGTCCAAACAAAATTTGCTGAGCTCGACAATTATTTTATAAATAAAACCATTTTTATGGATTAAATGAAGGAAAAAAAAATAAAAAACGACAGTTTTCATTTAACACACTCACACATTTATACTCCATTTTATGCTGGAGTAAGATGTAAATATTTTCATTCATTTAGCTGGCACTCATGTTTTTCCTTCGTCCGTTTTGGTTTTCGTCACTATTGACGTCTTTTGAAACCTTTTATTTGAAGGATTTTAAATATGTGAATTGAAAAGAGGATTTTCATCATCATATACACATTTGTGTATATCTTTATAAATAAATATTGCCCTGTATGAGTATGGAGCCGAAAATACTGGTAAATTGAGTGGTAAAATCCCAAAATGTATTCACTTGTTTTTATTACTTAAAGCTGGCAGACACATACATATAAGTAAGTACCTACAAATTTATCGGCTGTGAATCTGATATCCTGTTTTATTATATGTATTCTTAGTTGCATTGCATGAGGCTGCTCTCTGCAGCAGCTTTTGCTGTATTTATATTGAAAAATATTCAGTCCAGACTTTTTTATTTGTTATTATTATATTGATTCTTTGGTGTTAAAGTTCCCTCAAACAAAGAATTGAATTTGAATAAATGTAAACGAAAAATTATTAAGCAAATACATACATACATACGTATATAGATATATAGATAAAAAAAACAATATGGCTCAACACAATATAAGGAAACATCGCCAAATATTATCCCTTTCATAATTTTGTGGTAGGGATATATAGGCCACATTACTTAGTCCTTAAAATTAAAATTTCTGTAGTAGTAAGTATTTTACTCCCCTGTAAATATAAAACATTAGGGATCTTTAAGAACATACTAGAGTTCTCATTGGTAACTTAACAAACTTAGTGCACAAGATTTCTAGAAAATTATAAATTTTCGATTATTATTATCAAAGGTCAATGGATGCAAACAAATTTCGATTAATATTATTTTTGGAGAAAATTTATGTTTTAATAAAAAAATCCAATTTTATTTAACATCTTTTTTTAAATTTTTTTTACACAAAATATTTTTTTTTAAACTTAATTTCATTTATTCACTTTTTATAAAAAGCACCTCATCTTATAGAATATTTTCTATTGAAGAAAAGTTTCTATATTAGAAAATTCGAATAGAAAGTTGTTACAGAAAAGTTTCTAAAAAAAAATAATTTTATGCTTTTAAGTTGTTAAATGCGAAAAATTGGGTTTTCTTGGGCTTCTTGATGTTATGGTAAAACCTTTTTAAAACTCACTTACTCAAATTTATGTCTTGCAGCTGAAAATATTGGTTGGTGTTTTAAAGCCATTAAATTTGCACATTTTCTTTTGTTATTTAAAATATAAAATTCTCTTTTTGTATTTATATACTCGTACGTATAATCTTGAAATATGTAAAAAACCACTTTCGACATTACAAACGGAAAACATATTTTAAGTTAATTTTTCGGTATGTTAACTTGAACATGTGAGCTGTTCTCGATTTCTACTTTTCTATTTGGGTTTGAATTGAAATTGTTGCTTATTTGAATATAAAATTAACTTTTCTATAAATAGCTATTATATCTTCTTAATAATCATAAAACAGAATATTTTTGTTATTAAATTTTTATAAATTATTTCCTTAAACTTTTTTTTTAGTTGGAGTTTCAGCGTTTTTAATTAACATTTGAAGAAAAACAGAAAGTTTTCCAATTTTTTTTAGTAATAATTGAAAGTTTATGCTGTCCCGAAAACAAATGTCTTCAGGATTAATAACAAACAATTGTCCTATGACATGAAGGCTACAACCTTCCTTTATTTTTACACAGTAAAGTGTGTTTTTGAAGTTGTCTTTATTTTGAGAAAACGAAATTAAATTTTATGATCCCACTTGCCTCATAATCAAATAAACCTGTTAATTTTTCTACATAAAATGGCAGCTGGTATCTTCACTCTTAATACAAGAAATTTGATTAATCACGTACCATTTAGACAGGGGAAGGAATAATCCCGTAACAAAATTGTAACAAATCCAACAAATTTATCGAAAAATCTTGAATTTCGTTGCTAGACAGTGTCCAGGTTTGAGTTTTTCTATTTCATATTGTTAAGCAATTATTTAAATAAAAAATAGTGCCAAAATTTGACATGAAATATTTACCCAGAATTTGAGCGTCAGATATGGCAACACTAATATAGTTTTTATTTAGTTTGGTTTGCCATTTCATGAATAGACTTAAGCTAAAAACATTTCTTTAGACCGTGCAAATTTATTTTGTTTTGCCTCGAGACTTTTACTGCGATCTAAGTTCATTTTACAGTCAAAACAATTATCCATTTGAGCCCACATCGAAGCAACAATTTCTGTTGTAGAACAAGTATTTAGGGGCACCCAAATAAGCCAATTAGCCATTGTGCACAACAATTGGAGCTTAAATAATTCAACTTATGAAAATTTTACAAACAGATCTTAACCTATGAGTTTTTTTTTAAATCTAACCGATACAAGACTGTCGTTTTTTAAAAATTAACTTAACTGAACTGAACGATGCTTCTCTTGCGATTAAATCTTTAAAAAACCCTTTAATATTTCAAATTTTTTCTAAAATTATTTTAATTGATTAATCTGTATATGAATCTTTACTTTTGATTTTAAAATTTTCTGACCTGTATAAAAGTTTGAAAAATTTACAAGTTTTTTTAATGAATATAAATATAAATCCACATAAAAATTCCATGACTGATTACTGTTATTTAAAAAGAGAAGAGGCGAAAGTGTTTGTTTTATAGAAATTTTTCATTTTATTTTACACAAACAATTAAAAGTTTTTGTTATTCTTGTTTTATACACAAGTATTTGTTTTTTCAACATATTTGACCATCAAACTGTTTGTAAAGTGAAATAATATTTCCTAAAGTTCACATGCAATTCTATGGCATGAAGTATTTATAGAAGTTCAGTTCAATATCAGAGTTACATGCATATATGTATAAGTTGTACTACATATCGTTTGTAGTGATTTTAAACTACATATGAACGTTGGAACAAATGTGGGAAAGGAAACAATACATTTACTTTCATTTATTTATTTTTTAACTTCGAGTTACTAATTGTTTGAAAAATATGTACAACATAGGAAAAGGGATGCACAAGCACATTCATTGATTTACCTTTATAAAGCATATGCTTTAGTACTGCTGGCAGAGCGGCAATGTTGTTCTTACTAGTTATGTGAAGTATTTTTAATGATGCGTTAACGATGGTGTACACCAATACTGAAGTGTGATTAAAGATTTTATAAGAATAGTAAAAGTGTATATTTGATAAATATTTAAGCTACAATATTGTAGGAATAGCAACTGGAACTTGCATTGTTGAGGTGAGACAGAACCATATTTACAATTGACCATATTTATTCTCCTGTCATTTATTACATATTATTTTATAATTGGTTATCCTTTGGATAACACAGTATGCATATTGCATAGTCGTATTTTTTCCTAATAATTCTCATGCTTTATCAGTTAGATGTAAGCTATTAAACACCGTGCCATGTTCATGCCAATTTCATATTTTTTATTGAACTTATTTATTATAAATTTATTAATGAATTTTATTCTGGCTTAAAGTTCTTATATTTTTGAAAGAGTGCTGACGATGAAATCGTAGCTGGTTTCGAAAATGCATTCCACTCGGCTAATTTCGTATGGTAAAAACTGAATTTTTATAATAATAAATAAAGAATAAAATTCATTAATAAATTTATAATAAATAAGTTCAATAAAATATATGCAAATATGGCAATTATTTTTTAATACCTTTTTAAGCTCAGAATTTAATCTTTTTTATAAGAATTGAAAAATAATTTAAGAAATTAAAAAATATTTTAAATAAAAACAATCGCAAATAAAATTACACCATTTGTGTGACATACATTTAATTCAGGTACTGTTTATCCCTTCGGGGCATTGTATATTTCTTTCCCTATTGTGTCGTATTGTCCTTCGTACCTACACATTTATTTTAAAAAGTAAAAATCACTTTTTAATATTTTAAGATTAGTATTTTTTAACGGTACTTTGCAATTCCTTACTACATGCAGTAGTGTGTAGCATATATGTATGAATAAATGCAATTATACATATATGTTTTTGTACGAAAGTCAATGCAAGTGTATGTGTTTGTGTAAAAGTTTTAGAAAAAATACAAGTTAAAACGAAATGTTGTGAACCATTTTTTGAATCAAACAAAATGAAAAATAAAACAAATAAAGTGAAAAATTCGATTTTTCTGATTAACAGTCAATAGTTGCTGATGTTTCGTCGGTCGGTCATTAAAAATATTTGTATAGAAACTAGTTATCGAAGGATTTTAATGGAAATTTGTTGTTAAAATTAAAATCTTTTTCACAGTAACTGTTTTGTATTTTTTGTACTCGACAATAGTTTTTGTAGTTGTTGCTGGTGAACGAAATAAACATAAATAAAATAATCTATATATAACTGAAAAGTACTAAGTACTGCCTTTATTTATTTAGGGCAATTAGAGAAACTTATTCCATTAAATAATTGATAAATTTTTAAAATACAATACATTTTAGCTCTGGGAATTTTAAATGCAATGTTTAATAGAAAGTCAAAAGCAAGCAGTTAAACTGTTTTTATTATTAGAAACTTATTTGATGGCACTACAATTCAATTAAGATTATATTTATTAAGAAGATAACATTTGTGAAAGACAAGTTTTTCGTAAACAGAGAGTTCTGGAAAATTTTTTTCTAAAACGAAAAAAATTATTCAAATATTTCTACAAGTAAATAGAACCAAGGGATTTGGTCAATATTATTCAGTTTTGTATTATAAGATAGATATATGGCTTGATTATTTATTTTTAAAAATAAAAAAAAATAAAATAAAATAAATAAAATTGACTAAATTCTTTCTTATAATGTTTAGGAATAAAACATTTTTTTTTTTAAATAAAATAAAACATATATTTTATGGAAAATTAAAAAAAATGTTTCAAGTGATGATTGCCATGGATCCTGCTTTCGAAATACGAGCCTAAAACTATAACACCAAAATATTAATTTTTATCATAAAGGGTGGATAAAGTAACAATTTCTAGCCGCATCTCATCAGGCAAGGTAATGAGGTGCTAAACAACCTAAAGACAAGCTACTTTGAAAACTTTTGGACGCCTAAATGATGCTTCAATGCTACTAAATCAAGTAGTTGCTATATCAGTTTTTTTAATTTTATTTGTTTTGTTTGATGTAGAGAGCCGTGACTGAAACACGTTTAACCTTAGACAGGATATTAAAAATCTGTCTTGATTTATTTCTTGATTGACAAAATGAGAAGTAGTTTAGGAATGGAGTCTATAAATTGCCAGGAATATTAAAAGAGATCGTGATTTTTCATTAAAAAAGATGATGGGAATTATTGCCTAAGATCTTATTTCTTTATTTCTAAAAGATAAAAATGTCTTTGTTTTAAATAAAATATACTTAAAAATTCTTTGAAACCATCTAGTCATTTAACATTAATTTACATTAAATATTTATTGTATTTAATGTTTATGCCACAAGGAAACATTATTTTTATTTCGAAATTATGTAAAACATTTGTTTATTAAATTTTTATGCTTTCAAATTCTTAAGACACTGCTGAGTATTTGTTGTTGATAAATAAAAATAGAACACGTTTCAAAAACGTGTTACAACTACAATAAATTTTAATTTTTCGACTATGAAATGTAAAAAGTCGAAAGCAATTTTAGAGAATTTTAAATTTTGTTTTTGCGTTTATTATTCAGAATTGTTAATCTCTTGTACTTTGTAAACTTCATGCATGTCAATAATCGCCAACCTACATTACCGTCATAATAATAATGATGATACAAATGTTAGTTGATGTTGGGTCCTTATTATAAAATGCGGTAGTCGTTGAAGTAAATCTTTCCAAATGTGTTGCTTGCTGTGTGTTAGTGTGTGCATGTTTATAAAATAAATGTGGAAAACGTGAAATTCTTTAGAAGCTCTTTCGTAAACAAGTTTACATTGTGCTCGAACACTAAAGATTTGTTATGAATTCCAGAAACTACCTTCACTTTTGTTGCTGTTCTACTTCGTTTTCTTATAAGATGTGCCTTGAAAGTGTACACAAACACACACATATATATATGTATATATATATATAAGAAATAAGCAACCATCCATATTTAACGCTTAAGTTAGTGTTTACTTCACCGTTTTTGTTGCGGTTGTTGTATTTTAATATTTTTTGTGTTGTTGTCTGCACATTTAAAGCAACATCCAAACGCATTAAAGTTATCACCATTGAAATTGTTGTTGTTACGTACATCCGTACATACATATTTACAAAATAAAAATTTAACTTCTTTTATTTTGATTTTATGTTGTTTCTTTTTTTCTCCTGTAACGGTCATGTATTTCTCAATATGGCGTTATTAAAAAGTGTTCAATAATTTTATATATTAAAACAAGAGTATTCAGAAAGTCCGAAAGTTTAAAAAACCGGGTTTTGAATTGTTTAAAAATGTACCAAAACCAAAAATACGGTTTTATACAAAAAACCCCTTAATAGTTTCTTTTTTAATTTAAACAAACCCAGAAATAAAATATATTTTTTATTATTTCTATTTTATAAAATATTTTTATTATTATTTTTTTATCGAAGTATTTACTTTTAGGCTAAACAAAAAATGTTCCAGGCAGTAAAATGCCTGGCCCACAAAATGCGAACGATTATTTCTTTCGAACAAATATATTTCAATCAAAAACAAAAAGTTTAAATTTGTTTTTGTTTAAAAAATATTTATTCGAAAGAAAATATCGTTTGCATTTTGTGGACCAGACAGTTAATATTGAGGGGTTACATATGGGTCAACTGTGGTTTATAACTCCCTGTAAAAATATAAGTTATATTTTATTAACTTAAGTTTTGTGTTATGTCACCCACCTTAACAAAGCTTTGGTATAAATTTTAAGAATAATGTTATTCAATAAGAATTACTGAATAAAAATTTTACAATCCCTGATGAGTTTGGAAATAATATCAAAAAATTAAAAATGATTTTAAAATAGTTTGTGTTTTTATTTCTTAAATATCGATCTTAAAGCTTGTAGAAAAAAATTTATAATTCACATCATCAGCTAATTCCCGGATTTACAGTCGGATCTTTAAGTTTTTAATGCAAGGGGACTAATGTTTTGTTTTAAGTGCCATTGATCACAAGTATTCCATATTGGTCTTAAATCTACCTAGTTTTATATTAACATATATAATAATAATAATTCTAATGTAACTGCTTCCGAAGAAGTCTTTCAATCAATATAATTAGTCGGTTATCTCAAAACTATTCGGCTTTTTAAGAAGGAAAAAATGGTTAATCGAATTTCGTTTTGGGCTTTTAAATTTTCTAATTAATAAATTTTGGGTAGTGATTTTTGATATTGTGTACCACAAAAATTTTCTCAAAGCATTAATGTAAGTAAAAAAAATTTCAATTTCTGTTTCTAAAAGTGTACAAATATAATAATCATTATTAAGAAAATCGCCAAAGCAAAAAGTCTCAAATTAGATTCTAACAGAATCCCAACTTTTTAAATTTAAAATATTATTTAATTATTAAACTAATGTTAAATACATTAGTAATTTAATTAAAAAGGCTTAAAAAAGGCCATTAAGGTTATAATTTTTTAATAAAACGTAATGCAAAATTGAGAAACAAATATCAGATATTAGCTATTAAAAATCTATAGCTGTAATAAAATTTGTACAAAAAGGATAAATTGGTAACACTGCTTTAAGTTTATAATAAACTAAACCTAGATAATAATCATGTTTAAAAATTATTTCTTTAACCATTTCACCACAAAAGGACTCTTAATGGGAACAAAATGAAACTAAAAATCATCAATGTGTAGCTGTTATCTAACTTGTGAGAAAGTTTTAATTTTCCATTTTTAAAGCATTCTTTTTGGGGTCCATATTAAAAAAAACTATCTGTTATTTAAATTTTGTCCCATAGTGGATACAATGATATTTTAAAAATAACAAAATGCTGATACACATAGAAACATCGACGACAAACTCTATACATATATTTATTCTTCCTTTTTATCTTTAAGTTTTTTTTCTATTTGTTAACCACAATTTATATTAAGCGTATTTCATCAAGAGGAAAAAATGATGAATGTGCATTTTAGATGGCATCGCAAGCACAACAAAAAATTATAATAAAAAAATTCTTAACCAACTTTAGCACAAAATATATAAAAAAATCCTATAAACAGCAACTATAAACTTCAGAAAATTCACTCGAATCATCACCATTATCTTAATCATCGACATAACTATTGTAATCATCTGTTTAAGACTCACACCAATTGACAAAAAAAAAAACCCGATGGCTGAATGTTGCCTGGTTGACTCATCAAAAGATTGTAAAAGTGTATTTGTTTGCAAGTGGTTTTGTGTTTCGTTGTTTCGTCGAACGCTTTTAATATTAATGTTTATTTCTTCTTTTTTTTAACATGATATTTTGGTGGCTGATTTTTTATCAGCTGTATTAATTTTCAAGGCCTTTACTTTGAACGTTTGTATAAATACTATATGTGTTTTGTTAACACACATATTAAAAAAGTTCCAGTAGAGTTGCTAGGTGATAGTCAATAAGTTAACTTAAAGTTAAGAAAAGTGTCCAATAATAAAGAAAAAATTACCAAAATATTTTATTATTAAAATGAACTTTTTTTAAAATAAAAATAAACACATTCGCCCCTAAACGTCACAACAACATGTAACATTGAAAATTTTGCTTAAATTTAATGTATCGTATTTTTATTAGAAATTGTATTAGTAATTTTTTTGTACTTTTTAATCCTTGGTGTAGTGTGACATACATACATATACATATATAAGGGTGTTCCCCGAACTTTTGTTTAATATGAAGATTGCCGGGAAAAATCGTTAAAAGTGTAATTATTTTATTAAAGTATAATGATTCGTAGAGTAAAAAACTACTTTTATTTCTTTGTTTTAAGAAAATTCATCAAAATATAAAAATAAATTTTTATAATATAATTTTTTAAACCGGTTTTTTAGGAAAATTTTGTTATGAAAAGCTTTTTGGTTTGTTGAAAACAACTGGGATACATTTCTTTTAATCAGACAAGACAAATGGTTTTTGAAATGAGTCACAAATGTGCACAAATGAGTCACACATGTTAACATATGTATATGTTTTAGGTTTTTTTTGGAATTTTCTAAAAACATATTAGAAAATAAATTTCTAAAATGTTTAAAAAGACAGAAAAATTAAATATTAATACAAAAATATATTAAAACGATTTTCATTATAAGATTCTCTTACTCCCATTGGAGCATAAGTTACCAATACTTTTCATGTACTTTTCATTGGTAACTCTTTTACATTTGATCTATTGAAATTCCCCACAGGTAATAAAACTTTTTGTGTTTTTCGTAACTCTCACTGGCCCTATATTTAATATTGGTGTAATTTGACGACTTATTTATCAATGCATAGAAGCACATATATACATACATTTCCACATGCTATAAAACTATAATAAAAGGGAGTATAAATTTAACAGAGCCTACTTAAGCAGAAAATTGCAATTAACTTTATGCTTTATGGTCTTCTTTAAAACTTTGTTAAATTCTGTTTCTTTTTGTGGTGGCAGTTTCAGTGTTACTTTGCACATAAAAAAGGAAAAACACACACAAAAAAAAAACAGTGGCAAAAGCAGCGGTAACAAACCAAACCATGAATAAAAAATAAAGGAATAAAAATCTATAGACTTCATAATGAGAAGCATGAGAAATATGATGATGGTAATGATGAGGATGTTTACTTTAACAATTTCCTCATTGACATCAGTTGTGAATCTATGACGGTTGGTTGGTTTTTTCGTTGGCTGATGATGAGTTAAATGGTTGAATACATAAATGAATGGTTGCTTTGGCTATTTTACATTTTTAATATGCATACATTCATACATACTCTTAATACTTCTCCGTTGTCAATGTTCCGTTCCGCATTATTATTATCGCTCATATTCCACTGCTGTTGTTATTGCTACTGTTGCTTCTTATGCTGTTGAAAATATCACATCAATTCATTAGGGAAACATTAATGGCGTATAACGTGCTATAAGCACAAAAAGTGTTGAACATAAAATATTATCGCATTTTGCAGTATTAATAATCGACCACAATACTTGCAATGACATTTTAGCAAACAAACATTTTTCTAAAGACACAAACACAAATAAACTTATACATACATACGTACGTATGTATGTATTTACGTATATTTATAATATTTTTACGTATGGCGGCTGTCACAAAAGCTGACAAATAACTTAATACTGTATGTGTATATGTGTGTATGTACACAACACATATAAAATGCACAACACTTATACGTAAACATTATGTCAAATTGTTTGAGCATGCTAACGTTGTCTTTTCTTTGCGATGTGTTTACTTTAAAGGCTTTGGAAATGACAGACATGTATTCAGCATCATCTTCTTTAATAACGATGGGCAAATTTAATGTACTCAGCTGGAAGCAGAAAGTTTGAATTATAATTGTATCTCATTTATGTTTCAACTTGATATATGAAAGTCACCTGTCACTGTGTTTGTATACTCTAATCTTTAAAGTATTAAAGATTTGTCTTAAATTTCGTAGACATATATAGTTGGTTCCACCAAAAAATTATGGAAAAAATGCTTTTGAACCCGATAGGTGGCTTTATCATTGAACCTTTTTTTAAATTATATTAAAAATATATTTTTTTTACACGATAATGTAGCATAAACTTTTTTATTCGATTTAATGTGTGAATAATGTACTTACCAATCAATGATTTGTTACTCTTTGGCAAAAACAAAAATTTTAAAAAAATTTTAGAAACTGGTGCAGCTCTCGAAAACGAGCGAATAGTTTCTGATCTAAGCGTAATTCAAAAAGTTTTTAGTGATCTATAGAAAATACTTTTGTTTCCTAAAATGAGTTCCTAATAGTCTTCTATATTAAAACTTTGATAACTTTCCACACTAAAACTATTAGGATGTAATGTACCCTAGGTTTTTCGAGTTCACAAAAGCGACTTGCATTTCTTAAAGAGGTAATACATTTATTTTTTAAAATGGAGAACTATTGATGATTTAAAAGTTTAAAACAGTTTGTTGTTTGTTGTTTTAAACTAGTCTGTACTTAGAAATTATGATTTTATCTTCAATATTTTTTTAAGAACTTTTACAAATTTAATTTTTAATCAAAGTTTCTTTTGATTTTAATAAATAACTCCAATATTTAAATATTCCATTATTGCAACAAAAGTTCAAAATTTTTGATTGTATGTAATTGAAAAATATATTTTTCAAAATTTTAAAAGAATCAAGTTTATTAAAGATCAAATCAGTGTTAATATATACACTGTCATCTTTAAAATGATGCTAAAATTGTTTTCTTTAGAAAAAAATTCGTTTTGATGCCTTAAACTCTAGGTGTCTGGGTAAAGGTCAAACCAAATAAGGTTGTCATCTTAATTATATCTAAATATCAACTTGTTGACATACCACTTCAATATTTTCTTTACTCACATTCATAAAACTTTTGCTGACAATTTTAAATACTAACAAGATTTATGAAACGTTTTAAATGTTGATTTAACCAACAACAAAGTATGATGATAATTTTTGAATTGTTTGCCTTCAAATCAGTTACATAAAGCAAGTGAAGGAAGTTGTGCTTGGAAAAGTTGTTATTTGTGTTTGTTTGTTTACTCGTTGTTCTTTTCTTAGTTTGTTGATGTTTGTTTTTTGTCATGGGAATTCTTGTTTTGCATATAAAAAAACGTGTTGACTTGTCCTTTTGTTTATTTGTTGTCCATTTCGGGTTAATATTCTTATCAGAAATTGTTTGTGCCGTCTTTACAACCCTTTTCTTGGCAAAGTTCTTGTTTGAGAAAAGGTGTTGGGGGGTGTTATTAAATATTTGTTTGTTTTCGTAATAACTTTGTGTTAAAATTGATAGCAATGAAATGAAAAATGTTGAAAATGTTTATGTCGGGTAGGTGTTTTTAAAAGACAGTATCATTTATTTGCCTAAAAAAATTTTGACTGCAGATAGAAGATAATAAACAGTGATGGTACTTTTTAAGGTGTGAAGATATTCTTTGCAGGTAATTTTTTTTTACTTTACAAGTGTTAAAAGGTACTACAATATTGTAGAACGGTACCTGAAGTTTCTTGTCCTTAGCTAAATTATAAATACATTTAAATAAAGTTTAACACTTAAAAAAGGTCCGACCAGACCCATGTGTATGACGGAGGGTTTACATTCGCTTTCATTTTGATTTTCAGTTCTTGATAACTAACACAGTTTTTTATCAACTTTAAAATTGTTTTCAGATCAGTTATCAGAATTTGCCGACTTTTTAGAAAATAATCAAGTAAAACATTTTAAAGCATAAATATGGAAGTTTTTTTAAATTTTTTGTTTTTGTGTATACGGGTTCATTAATATTTTCCGTGGTAGATACATTCAATATAATGTTAGTTTATACTGGTTTTTCGTAAGTCGTATTTTGCCGAACTTTAAACATTGATGATAGAAATCTTCAGCTTTCTTATTAGAAAATATGCAAATTTGGTCTCTTACCCGTGAGCACATAATGCAAAAAAATGTATCCACCGGAGACAAGTTTTTAGTAATTTGTTGAGGCCCCATTATAGATGAGTCACAGATAATATTATGGGCTAGTTGACGAGTAAAAAAATTTGTGCTTTTATACCATTTGACTTCATTTTTGCTAATAAAATAATTAATATTCGTATCGAAAGCTGTTCCTTCATTATTCAGTTTTATCACTCTAGGATTCGATTTCACTATTGAACTCTATACTATCATTTCCCTTTCGATTTTTGGCATCTGAAGAGAAATTTTCATCAGGAGGTAAATAGTCTTTATTGATAAGATCTTCCTCTGGATTATATTCTCATTCACATATATTTTCGTCAAAATCAGATTTAGCAGCCAACACATTTTGAATATATTCTTGCTTTTCTTCATAAGTTAATATACAATTTAATGCATTTTCTTAAAAATCACAAAATTGTATATGATTTTCTACCTCGAAACTCTTTTTGCCGAAAGATATTCAATATTGCTTTTTTACTTATTTTAAAACTTTTGTGCACCACACGAG
>NDXZ01022230.1:1987-15354 GCA_003055125.1 Paykullia maculata
TTTTTTTTTTTTTTTTGTTAAATATTTTGCTGTTATGTTGTTTTTTGAAGTTATTATTCATTTCTTTTGTATGTACTTTTTGTAAAACATATTTTTTTATAAGAAATCAGTGTATTAAAATGAATCTGTGTTTGTTTGTTGGTACAAGAAAAAATTAAAAAATAGTGCATTTTTCCTTGTTCTGTATTTTGATTAAAAAAATATGGTCACCGTACTTATAGACAAAAAGTGCTGTTTTACCTCGACGTTAACTTTTTTATGCCTTAAAAATTTCAAATTGCTGTCAATAGTTACGATTTGTTCGACTTTGTAAGGGGGCTAAGGTAAAATTTTAAATTCATATACATATATGTATAATAATTACAAGATGTTACTTATTTATACATATTCCACTATGTTTTAAAAAAATGAAATAAGTTTTGTTACAAATGTGCATATTTGTTGAAAATCTTTAAATCAACATGTTAAAAAAGGTTGTCCATTACTGTCAGAATTGGATTTACAAATTAGAAATAAATACTTTGGTGTAAATACGGATTTTATTTTTTTATGTTCAAAACGAAACTAGTATTTTGATCCGAACATTAAACCAAATTTAATAACGCTGAAGAGAGATCTACAACCTAAATAGGCTTAATAAGGCTTCAACTTAAAGGTTGAAAAAATTACACTTATCACTGGGAGGGCTAAATTTTCTGTCTTTTTTTAAGTTTGTTACGAAATGTTGATGATAAAATGTTAAACATAAATCAATATTAATTTTTATACTGATTTTAAATCTTATGTTCAAATCTTAACAATTTCGTAATATTTTTTATAGTCAACAAAAAGAAAAGATTATTTAACATTCAATACTACTCAATAATTTTTATACAAAAATGAATAAGAATTTTCATTTCTTAGAAAAAAAAAATGTTTTGTTTTATTATCAGTAGAATTCAAAATTGCGTCATTATCAGTAAATTTTTTATGTAGATTTTGCAAAAGATAAAAAGACACAAAATATGTCTACTAAATTTTTTTTTTATTTAAGATAAACAACACAAAATATAACAGTTTTTAAAATTGCAACAAAAGATGTAAAAAATTTATTTAAAACAAAATATTTTATAGGAAAGAAAAAAAATGAAACATGACTTAACAATTATGTGTTAAAAAGTAAAACCAAATCAAACGAATTATATGTACATCTATAAGAAAGTATTATTTAATCTAGATTTAAATTAAATCTAATTTAAAAATAAAAAAGATTTACATAAATAAATCAACTAAATACCAAAGAGTTTTTTGTGAACAAAAAACGAGCGCAAAAAAATATGTTTGATTTACCACCAAAGTGTCCAGCATTGGCAAATAAATTAACAGGTATATTTGGTTGGCGTCATACCTATAAAGTATCGGCGAAACATGAAGGCATACAACATGTCTATTTACAAAAATCCTATTCGTTGACACTGCCAACAAAGAGGCCACCATCACCATATAGTTTTATAAAGGTAAATAATATTTACAGAATAATAAAAATTAATAGTAAAAACTCCAAATCCAGAACAAAAAGTTCTTTAATTTTAATGATAATGTTTTGCTGTTTGTTGTTGTTTTTTGTTTAATTATTTTGTTTGGAATGACAATTGTTTTTTTTTTATTTTTTGTTTAGGTAAAGCATTGGCCATATTTCCGGTTGTGTATTGAAAATTTTTAATATTTTTTTTTTTTTGAACACCATTTCTAATAACAATGGAAAAACTTTAGGAACAAATTTTTGTTGTTCTGACAACAAATAATAGTTTTTGTTAAAATAGTGACTGCATTGTTACTATTTTCTATCTTCTATATGATATTTAGAACTTACTCTCAATTTTTTTAAAACAATTTTTATTATCAAAATTTGATTAAAAAAAGCAAAATATTTTTTGTTTCAAAATATAAAATAGGTGTTAATATTCATACATATTGCTCATTTACTTAAAGAACGTCATAACTCAAAAAAAATGAAATTTTGGAGTTAATGATACAGAATTGTTTACTATATCATATATTGTGTAAAAAATTCATGTAAATGGCTCTTGATAGAAGAAAACTTTTTAATATTTCCACTGAGTTTTATGTAAATTGAAAACTTTGAACTCATTTTCTGCAAAAAGGATTTTTTTTTTGAGTTATGACGTTCTTTAAGTAAATGAGCGATATGTATATTAACAATAAGAATTACTGACATCTTGATATATAACTAGAAAGATGCTTCATTGGAAATACATTTTAGTAAAAATTTTGATATTTTTTTGACAAAAATTTTATTCATACAATATTTTTTAATCGAAGTACATATGTAGTACAATAATTATTTACTAAAAAAGTAAGTTAAGCTCAGTTAAGCATTTCGAACACGTTTAAGTCGACTCAACAACGTTCGGTGTTCAAATTCCAGACAGCCGGTTTGAAAAACAATCAGCCAACACCCGTTCTATGAAGGACCGCCATTTCGGCCGACATTTTTACCTCTGTCCGTAAATGGCTGCACTAAAGAACACTCGATTTTAATAATAAAGTTTTGCTCATTTAGACGTGCTGCTTAAGGCCCGGACTAACTATCAGATTTAGTCGGTTGATATGTCAAAAATTGAATGTGTGTTCAGAAAGTATGATAGTGTAGACAAAAAGTGGATACATATGTGTGACAGATTTTTTGATTCTTTTGGAAATTTTCATAAAATGGTAGTTTCTGTGCGATCAGAGTTGCTTTTTGTAAAGCAGCTTAACAAAAAAAATTGCAAGTCATTTATTTTTAAATTGCAAAGAAACGTGAAAATAAATTTTAAACCGAGAATATTTGTAAAGATGAGTCTTTTGTATAACAGTGTGGCATCCAATTACACATTTTGTTTCGGTTTTCTCATGTAGGACAGAACTCTTTTAGATTTTTATTTGACATAATCGCACAACTTTGTAAAACAGTCAATCATGGCCTTTAATGGTGTAACTTGCCATGGTTATTTGGCATCAGTGACTGAATAGTTAACAATAGATTAGATAGATGCCACTAAAACAATATGGCTACCACATTGTCATTGCTATTATCTTGCTTGTACTAATGCTTTAAAACTTTATAGCAGTAAAAAGAAATGAAAAAAACCCCTAAATCAATCGTTATCGGAAGTGCACTTTGAATTTTGTGTTGCAACCGCGATAATTGATTGATTTATCGTGCTTAAAAATATAAGGGCAGATTATAATAAATAATTTAGAATTAACAGACAACAATCTAGAACCGCTGGCCTAATTTTGTTGCAACCGCGACAAAAGCATTTCATGAGTATATGCGTCTAAATGTTGCACTCGCTATAATTGGAACCGCAAAAATATTTCATAAATATATGTATAAATACCTACATACATATATGCAATTCCCATAAAATATTTAACCTAAATTAATTTCAAACAAAATACATACTTACATACATAAAAATTCTGCAACAAAATTTTATTCAATTTGTTAACATTTTGTTTTTTCTTTTTGGTTTTCATGCTTCGTTTATTTAATTGCGTTTTTAGGCAATTTTTTTGTAGGATTTTTCATTTGTTACTATTTAACTGTCATTGTTGTTGTTGGTGTTGTTTTTTTTTTCAATTTAATCTTTTTCTCCAATTGTTTGATCTATTAATTTATTGGTTTCGAAATAGTAGTTGACATTGTATGAATTTTTTCCTTATCGAAGTTTTATGAGATCAAAAATGCAACACCCACAGCTTTTTTGTTTTTTAAAAAAATTAACAAATATTACTTTAAATATACATACATACATATATGTATGTATATGTATGTATGTACATATATATTTCTTTTGAATTTAAGTAATTTTTTATATATTTTATTACAAATTGTATTTAGTTTAAAACTGCAGTTTTTTTTACTTTTAGTGGCAAAAAAGGCGTAAAAACCATTTGATTGCCAAAAAAGGAAATAAACAATATTTGTAGCTTAAAAAAATAGTTATTTTTTAATTTAAATAAAATACTAATATGTATTTGCATTTTAAAGTTTTTTAAAATTTTTTTTATATTAGAAATTTATTGTACTATTATGGCCCCCTTTGGTCCCCTTTAGAACCGCAGAGCATAATATGTATGTATGTACATACTTATGTAATAGCATTATGATAGTTTCAAAAATATATGTACATATTTTCCTTATTACTTTATTGCCATTACACTATAGAGTATTGCACAGATCTAAGTCATTTATATTCTTTAAATATTGCCAGCTACATGCCATATCTGAAGAAACATATTAAAAGTATTTTTACTTCCTTTACAAACCAAATCTTAAGTATTCAAGTCACGTTTCTTATACATACTTACATACATAATTAATACAAAAATAATTAGGAAGAACTCAAGATTTCATTATATTTTTTATTTGTATTGGAATGTATCTTCATACATAATTTATTCTTTTTTATTAAATTTCTTTTGCCATTTTTTAGGATCCCGATTCTTGGGTTTCAGTTCATCATCTGCAAACACAATGCGGTATTTTAGATCCGGACGATTGTGTGCGAGAGGTAGCCGATGATCGTGAATATATACATGCTAGTTTTGAGGATTCTGGACCGGATCCAGGTGTGCCACAGGGTGGAGGGGATGGTGCTTCGGGTAGTTCATCAGTTGGCACCGGGTCACCAGATATATTTCGTGATCCCACAAATAGAGAAGCGCCCACAAATGGTGCCCATAATGATAATTCGACACCTCACATTGAGGTTACCAGCACAACGGCATGTCCTATGACGGGCTTGGGCCTACAGGTGCGACGCAGCAGTGATCCAAATTTAATGGCTTCTTTAAAAGCGGCGGAAAATGGCAATAAACGTTGGTCATCGGCGGCACCACATTGTGCTGGAGACTCTCCGGAACGTGTGCATATAGAAAAGGCCAGCTATTTACCACCACAGTGGGAAGAAGAAGATGATGGCCAACATCAGGCACCGCCAGTGCCACCGCATCAGCCTTTTGCTAGATCTGGCCGTCTTTCTATGCAGTTTTTAGGAGACGGCACTGGTTACAAATGGATAGATGCTGCTGAGAAATTGCAACTGCAACAGCAAGTGCAACAACCAGTCCACCAACAACAACATGAGCCATCCAGCAGAGAGGGTCAACAGCAATTTTTCACCAGCAAATCTTTGCCCCGTGAAAGTACTCGAAAAGAACCTTTAGGCCAGGCCTACGAGTCCATACGCGAAAAAGATGGAGAAATGCTATTACTCATCAATGAGTATGGCAGTCCCTTAGGCTTAACGGCCATCCCTAACAACGATCATGGTGGTGGTTTACTGGTACAACATGTAGAACCTGGCAGTCGCGCAGAGCGTGGACGTTTACGCAAAGGAGATCGTATTTTAGAAATAAATGGTACAAAACTAATGGGACTTACAGAGCTAAAAGTTCAAGAATACCTACGTAAAGCTTTGGAATCTTCTGAACTTAGAGTACGTGTAATTAGAGCAAATGCTAAGGGATCGAAAAATCGCCGCAGAGACTCTAAGGTGGCGGAAATGATTGAAGCTGAAGAGAAAATGGCGTCTAGTTTGGAAAGTAAAGTGGCCACAGTTTCTCCAACCAAAAAACCAAATACAGCGCCTGTCGGAGCTTCCTTGCAAGTGGCCAATACACGTAAATTGGGACGCAAAATAGAGATTATATTAAAAAAGGGACCAAATGGGCTAGGATTTTCGGTAACAACACGTGATAATCCAGCAGGTGGTCATTGTCCCATATACATTAAAAATATCTTACCCAGAGGAGCCGCCATAGAAGATGGTCGCTTGAAACCAGGCGATCGTCTTTTGGAAGTTGATGGTGTGGCCATGACAGGTAAAACCCAAACGGATGTAGTTTCAGTATTAAGAGCTACGTTACCAGGGGCCACCGTTAGATTGGTGGTGTCGCGTCAACAGGAATTAGCTGAACCCGAAGAAAGGGAAATTGTAAGTGAAATGACTTTCTATTTTCTTATGTATGTAATTAAAATTTCGTTTTTAATTTTAGAATTTTGAAAATAAGGAAAACGAATTTGATTCACCGCCCAAACCGCCAGCTCCTGTGCTACCGGCCTCTATGCAAAATTATCATCAGGACATTGAAAAGTCCAACAGTGCCCGTTCACTATTCGATCAACATCAGCAACAACAAAGTCACAATCTTAACGAGTCTCAACATTTTATCGATGCCGGCAGTGAATCGGCCGCTTCCAGTGTAAGTTAAACAAAATAGTTAGGAATTTTCCTTTTAATATAAATTATTTATTCGATCTGTGCAAAACAGGACAGCTTACAAGCTGGCATTGCCTGGCGATCACGAGAAATGCTTACCCTACACATTCCTGTACATGATACAGAAAAGGCTGGTCTTGGTGTTAGTGTTAAAGGCAAGACAAGTTCAAATGTTACCGGTTCCTCAAATGGCAGTTATAATGGACCAACAAAGAATGATGGTGATTTGGGTATTTTTGTAAAGAATGTCATTCATGGGGGTGCAGCCTCAAGAGATGGACGCCTGCGTATGAATGACCAGCTGGTTAGTGTTAATGGTGTATCCTTACTCGGTCAGAGTAACGCTGAAGCTATGGATACATTAAAACGTGCCATTGTCAATAATCCAGGCAAACATCCTGGCATGATTACCTTACAAGTTTCCCGCAAAATCACCAGATCAGCCAGTTCCGGTGACATTTTAGATCACAGCAATGAAAGCTCGAATACCAGTGAAAATAGTGGCGCTACAGTCATTTATTTAAGTCCCGAAAAACGTTCGACGGACAAACGTAATAGTATTGGTTCAAACAGCAGTGAAATGAATCGGTAAGTTTTACTTGGAAATTAATAAAAATAAAAGGCTTCTTTAGAAAAAAATATAATTTTTATAATGATGTTAATTAGTTGGAGCAATCCCGTTTTGGATAGACTAACCGGTGGTGCTTGCTCTGGCAATTCAGTACTAAAAGGCCGCTCAACTTTAGCTGCTACCAACTCCGCAACAAGTGTTAAGAATAGTGCTGTTCTTGCTTTACGCAATGAAAGTTATTATATGGCCACTAATGATAACTGGTCACCAGCTTTACATCACCAAAAATATGTCAACAATTCCGTATTAATTGAACACGATCCCGAGCCAACATCGCCGTAAGTTAAACTAAAACATTTAAGAAGTTTCGAAAATTTTAATTGAATTCTCTTTTCTGTTACAGAACTCTTCCTTATCGTCCAAATGAGTCTAAAGCTTCTAGTATAATCAATAATACCACATCTAGTAATGCAACTGCCGGAGGTGTTCCTCAAAATTTCGATGCCACTTATTCATCACAGCTTAGTTTGGAAACGAACAACTCAAGTGTAGAGCATTTTAGTCGTGACGCTTTGGGTAGACGTTCTATATCGGAGAAACATCATGCCGCCTTAGATGCCCGCGAAACGGGTACCTATCAGCGAAATAAGAAATTGCGTGAAGAGAGAGAACGTGAAAGACGTATCGCTCATACTAAGTCGGCAGTATTTAGTGGCTCTATGGAATCCTTATCGGCACGTATTGCTGAAGCTAATGCTAGAATACCTGGTTATAAACATACCAAAACCAACTCAGGCATTGAGCAGCAACAATTACATGCAGAAGCTAGAGATCAAGTGGGCGACTTGGGACCTTCATTGGGCTTAAAGAAATCATCATCCTTGGAATCATTACAAACAATGGTGCAGGAAATACAAATGTCAGAAGAACCACGAGGAGGTCCTACCACATTGAGAGCTCCTCGCGGTAGAGGACGAGAGGAGAGTTTGAGAGCAGCTGTATCCAGTGATCACGATGTTAAAAGTAAGTACATTTATTGTTTACTTCGAATGCTTTAATATTCCTAATTTGTTTGATGTTTTTAACTTTTAAAGAAGCTCGACAAACTTGGCTTCTCGAGGATGGAGATGCGGCCGACGGCGGTTTTACGCATCGTAATGGTCCCTTCCAAAGTTCCCTCAACGAAGGTAAACACAAGTCAAGAACCAAAAAACCCGGCATTTTACGTGGAATTGGCTACATGTTCCGTTTTGGTAAAAACCGTAAAGATGGTGTAGCGCCCGCTGAAATCCAGCCACCCGTAACAAATAATTCCGCAAACGAAAGAACACCTGCCAATAATCAAATACCTGTTGCCGCCTTGGCAGCACTAGATCGTAATGCCAAATTGGCACCGCCAGCCTATCAACCTCCACCACCGCTACCGCCTGCTAATGCAAATGGTCCAGGCGTTGGAGGCCCTGTTGGGCACGGTGACAACAGCGGCATAAATGGTGGTATCCATCAAAATGACATATTCAATCATCGTTATCAACACTATTCCAACTATGAAGAGCTACAACATAATCATCATCCACAAATTAGGTGAGAGAAAGTTTAATTATTTTTTATTTTCAATTATCGTTCAAAATTGCTTTTTTGTTTCAAATTAAACATAACAATAACAACAATATGAGGCAGTGGATCAAACTAATATTTGAACTTGATCATAAATCATATTCTTTACACAGCCACAGAGACAAAGGAATTGTATTTTTTAAAGTCTTAAACATTTCCTTAAGCTTTTGTTTTTTCGGTTTTCTTTTTATCCTTTTTTTCAATGGCGTTCATTTTCCCGCTTTTAAATTCCGTTTTTATATTTTTTAATTATAAATATTTTGCAAAAACAAAACTTACAATTGTTTAAAAAACAAACCTCTTCTCCCCTTTCATTTTTGTAATATTAATCTGTCTTAGTGATGAAAACTGCTCAAATAATGATGTTTTGTCGGAATCAACCTTAGAATGCATGCGTCAACAAGTGCTTCGACAACGTCTTAAAGTCGAAGCTGAAAGGTAACTTCTTCTTCTTCATCTTTTTTAAACATCTCTTTTTTTTTGCATTAATTTGCTTTTTTAGTTGCTGTAGTTTACTTTCTTCTTAATTTTAAAGTAGTTTTCAACTGATCTGATCTGATAAGTAGCTTAGAAGTTACATACAAATTTATAACATACATACATACATGTACATAAATGTATTCAACAAGCATTAAAATATTTCATATCATTCGTTAAGTATTCGTTGCCTTTGGGAATGTAAGTTTACTTTTGAAAAAGGCAAGCAATGCATGCATTTTTATTCGTTATACTCTTTTGTTATGAATAGTGTTATACATTGCTTTACTGAATTCATTTACATATGTATATTATGAACAAAAGGCACATTTTTTGAGAATGTGTTCATAAGCACAAAATATAGCATTCAAACCGTTCACTGATGTGAAAAGTAATTATAATTTTTTTGCAAAATGGAAAGCCAAGTAACTATTCCATGTTCTCCTGGAACTTCCATTTTGCTTTTTAATCAATTTTAAATAAAAACGTTCTTCCTTTATTTAAAAATTGTTTGATTTTTAAATGTAAAAAAAAAAACAGCTGATAATTTAATTCTACTCCGAACTTATCCAAAGAAAAAGTTCGTACAGCTTTGTACAGGAAATGAAAAGTTTTACGCTCTCATTTTCTGTCAAAATTGCACAAAAATTGTTATCTGGAACGCTTTTGGACTAAATTGTGCGAATTCGGACTGTTTTGGTATGCACCTGGAACAGACCTTTTTTTGAAATTATATTTAGAATAATTTTTTTTTTTTTTTTAGTTTTTTTCTTTGTTTTAATCAAACTTTTTTTATTATAACAAATATTGATTTATACTGGCTGAAGTTCAATGTTTTTTTTTCCAAATATTCTAAAATAATTAAAAATAATTTTATAAAAACATTAATTTAAGCCACAATAAATTAAATTGTTTTGTTTTTATTATGACTTGATTTTTAATTATTTTAATATTTTTAAAAGACATTTGAGATAAAAGTTTTTTTATTTTTAATTTAAAGGTTTCCGTTTGCCATGATTTTTTTTTAAATGCATTCGTATTTTGATAAATTCAAATATTGATTATTTGTAGCAGTTTTTTATTTTTAGATAATTAATTATTTTGTTAATTTTAATATTTGCTCGCATGTATCGTTCGTTGCTTGCCCATTTCTTATTTTTATAGAAAAGTTGTTTGTTGTGCTTTATTTTTTATTGAATAAAAAAAACTTATTTATTTAATTGCTTAAACTATTTTCCATCTATTTTCATGCAAATTAAACAAAATTCTACTGCTTTTGTAAAAAACAAAAACAAAACTAAAAAATTGCTTTTAAATATTTGGCTGGTTTTTTTTATGAAAATCTGTTTTCTACTACCAACTGCAACTTTAACTATTGTAAATATAAACATAATTTGATATTAATAAACATACATAAATGATTGCATATATGATGCGTACGCGTATGTGTGTGTATGTGTAACCCTATTTATGGTAATAATAATAATGACAGTCGTCGCCATCAATATTATCATTCCCAACGTAGTGCGCGCTCACATGATATTAACATGCAACAACAATATCAAACGAACAGCAGCGGCAGCAATAATACAAGTCTACGTTGTTCAAACTACTACGACTACGAAACAGCACAACATAATTTAAGTCAAACTTCTATGCTTAACAATAGTTTTCAGCATCGCACTGGCAGTATTAAACACAATGGGGGTCATGCGGGCATAACAATTAACCAGCATCCTTATCATCAGCAACAGGGATCCACCTCGTCAACACAAAGTCAGCCTCATTGGAGAACAGCTGCCATGAATGGATTTTCACCAGCCACCTTAAATAGTAGCGCCCGCAGTCGTGGACCGTTTATAACTCAGGTGACCTTGGGTGGTCCTGGCAGTGCAAATGGTATTGCGGCCGGGCAGCAGCAGCCTCAACAACAACAACCCCAGCCTACCTATCAAACGGTACAAAAACATCAAGCACAAAAATCTCAATATTCAGGTGCTGTAGCTGGACCGCAACATACTGCTTCAAAGGTGTGACTATAGGCCAACGTTCTTCGTCAATGTTTGGGCGAAGACGTTGTTGTTCGTGGCCTAAGCAGCAATAGAAAAACTACTACTACTTCTTCTTCTTCTTCTTCGGCTGCTACTAATTCCAATACAACAAATTGTTTCAACAAAGGTTGTCAAAACAATACTGCAGTCACTCAATCAAATCATAAAAATACTTCAACCACTATACAGGAACAGGATAATGAAACAGACGAGGACGATGAGGATATTGTAGAGATATTTTATTTTGCCACCGAATGCTAAAACTAATCGCTAAGGAAATACTTTAATAAACGAAAATGATTCAAATCTCTTACAAATATTGAAGTTATCATCGTTCGCGTGCATAATAACAAAAATGGTAAGTTTTCTTTAAGCCTAATTATCCTTATTCCTCCCCTCCCCCTTTAGCCTTTAGTTGTTAACAATTTTGTGCAAAAATATCTTTTCAACTCTTACAAAAGAGCAAAAGTGCAAAGAAGAAAAAAAGCAAGAAACAAACGAATGTATTTTAATTAAGTTATAACTATTTAGCGTAAAATGTAACTCATTTGACACTAGAGACTGTCTACTAACTACTAGATTGTATTTAAACAAACAAAAAAACAGTAAATTTACTAAAGTGGGTATTTTTCCAAAAATATCTATCTACTCTTGTAAATGTTTATGTAAATAGTATTACGATTTTACATAGAAAATATGTATTTCTTTATTATTGTAATATTTTTTGTTGTGTTACTTTTTATTAAAAAAAAAAAAGAAAATGAAATATCTCGCTTATAATTGACCCTAATTTTTATTCATCAAACTAAGTTTTACAAAAATAGTTTTCAGTTTATGTTCTTTTAGATCATTTGATGGTTTTTCTAAAATGTTTTAATCTCTTCTAAAGAAGAGCTGTTTTCAAACAAAGCAAAAAAATAAAATAAAAGTCAGATGTGAAAGTAAGAATTAATTAATTTTGTTTTATTATCTAAAATCTAGTTTCAAAATAACCTTAACGATTTTAATGAAGTAAAGTAAATGAATTAAAAATTTTTAAACCTAAAAGCATTTTTTTTTCCAAACTAAAATTTTCAAGTTATGACACTGTTAAGGTTATTTATCGATATGTTTCACAAACATATGTATGTTGTATTTAAATTTAAAACTATTAAAGAAAATTGCGAAAAGGCAAAAAATCATTTATTACAAATTGAAAGAAGCCTTTTTTTGATTTTGAGAATTTTTTTGTTTGTTATTGTTTTTCGTCAAAGGAATTATTCTTATTTAGTAAATGTTTACCATCTTAATTGTCAATTGTCAAACACCAAACACTATTATGCGAATTTGAATTGCAATCGTTATTGTTATACGAAATGGAACTTGGTTTGTTCTTGTTGTTTAGAAAAACAAAAAATTATTTAATCTTTTTAATGTAATTTAATAGTTGATTTTTGTGCTATTAGTTGCTGTACTTTTTCACAGAACAGAATAATTTCTTAAAAGAGAGGCAACGCAGTTTTAATATAAAAGTTGGTAACATCATTTACCGCACTAATGTCGACTGTTTTTTTACAAGATTAAAAAATGGTTTCTATATAAAATAACGAACATTTAACTTTATTTATGGTTTAACTGGCTTTCAATTAAATTTTAAAAATAAATTGAAAATATACAAAATAAAAATATGGTTTTTATTGAAAACAATTTTAACAATTAAGCTGAATTCACCCATGGTGTCTGAACAAAAATTTTGCCCAGAATTTTTTTTTTTATATTGAGTTTCAAAAAGACAGACGTCAAACTTAATATAAAAAAAATTGTCGGTCACTTTATTCATTCTCTGCATCATTTCTTTACCAAAAATTTCAAAAATATAAAAAAGAAGCAGAAGAAAAATGTCACTCTTTTATTTAGAAAAGAAAACGAATGGCATTAGTTAAAAGTGGCGCATAGAGCAAAGTTTAGTGCGAAAAAAAATGTTGCGTAAATACCGTTATTGGTTTCTTGCTTTGTTTTTTTAGAATTGTTTAAATTTTCACTTCTTTGCTTTTACAATTTATAAAGTTGCTTTAATTTAGAAAATCCAGCAATAATTTGTTGGTTTAGTTTAAAGACAGAACTGATTTATTTAGTGTCACAACCTTTAAGATACAAATTATGTAAAATTAGTTCTAAAAACAATCCAATAAAAAAAATTGAATGACATGAAACACGTTAAAGCCTATAGTACACCAAATGTAAAAAACAACATACGCATGTGACACTGGCGTAACTTTGTCGTCATCATGAAGTGACATTTGCTACATGGCGTGTACTTTCCGCATGTAGCCCAACTCAACTCATTTTAAACATGTTACCGATATGCTAAACATTTTCGTGACGTCAGAGACACATGCG
>NDXZ01022239.1:0-18950 GCA_003055125.1 Paykullia maculata
TTTCAGCTTCCATTTCCGAGAGAACATTTGAAAATAAATTAAAATTGCAAGGACTCCTCGTATGCAAGTTGAATTCTTTGCTGCCATATAATAATTAAGAGTGTCCAGATATGTCCATTATACTTGTGTCTGTAGATTTATGTTTTCACTTATTATTTGTGATTTAAGCTTTTCCTTCTTTTATTTTTGAATTATTTACACATTTTATGATTATTTATTTACTCACATACTTACCAGTTACATATTAAAATGAAAATTCAATTTATATTTATATTGATTTAAATTAATGCTATCAAACAGAAATTCATCATAAATATTATTTTACCTCAGAAGGATGTGATTTGTAAGTAAAATGATATTTGTTACGGGTTTGTTTTAATGCTATTAAATTAAAAAGTAAATTTTTTAATTAAAGAAAATATTAAAATAATTTTTCTATTCATATACAATTAAAAAAATTTTTTTTTAATTTATTGCTTTGTTTGTAAAAAAAACTGAAAAAATTTTCTTTTTATAGAAAATTATGTAGTAAATGTTCCTTAGCTAAAATTATTTTTTAATAATTTTTCATAAATTTGTTACCTTTTTTGTTATCGTTTTTAGTCGGGGAAAACTTTGATTTTTTTAAATCCGAAAAAGCTTTCTTTGTAAATTCTAAATATTTTCTTTAACCCTAGAAAAGATGAAGTACGTCTGCCAGATGTATACCTTTTTCTATTAAACTTATTTCTGAGTCGTTTATTATGAGAGAATATTCTAATGCTCTGTTTTCTCAGTCTTTATCAGCAGCTTACTAATGG
This sequence comes from Paykullia maculata, assembly GCA_003055125.1. Classification (NCBI taxonomy): domain Eukaryota; kingdom Metazoa; phylum Arthropoda; class Insecta; order Diptera; family Rhinophoridae; genus Paykullia; species Paykullia maculata. The sequence goes on from NDXZ01022239.1 coordinate 801, forward strand.
TGGTTGTTTTGTGTAGTAAGTTTGTCTCATTTCTCATAATTTACAAACCATACGTCTTGAATACGTAAAGCTTTTAAGTAAATTTGAAGTTTTTTTAATTTAATTTTTTATTAAATTTTTATATTAAAAATTGAAAATGAAATGAGTTATAAACAAAGACGCCAGAATAACTGCCATGCTGCAGAGCGTCTTGGATGACTCAAATTTATCTGGAAATATAAGTGAATTAGAAAATGATGTTATGGCTGATGATGTTCAAAGTGATTTAGAATATGAGAGTGTACAAATTGACAACACCAAGACTATTCAAGAAAATCCCCAAGAAAAAGACATTTCGGCTGATAAGACTATTGGCCGCCAAATACATTAAATAATATTACAACCAATTACTTTTATTATCTGTAGAAGGCATACTGAAGCAGACCACTGAAATTATGGGTTTTTTCCGACCACCTTCGTCATTCAGTGATATTCTGACCACCGACTGGTAGTGGCGGGTGTAAGACTAACACTGGATCACGCGCTGCCACAAGCCTTTACTCTTGACTTCAGCGATGCAAGACTGTTGACTGGTAGTTGTCCTCATCATGGAGTTCTTTGTAATTGCAAGCTTTGCTTAAGGTTAAGGTTCTTAATTTCATCCATTCCAAATGTATTCCTCTCTGTTATCCTCAATTTAATGCTATTTTGGTTTTTTTCTGTCGAAAAGTCGACGAATGTCGAAATTGATATGTTTCAATTATGTGGAGAACACAAAAATGAAATCTGAAACTCATACAGATAATGTTCCTTAAATCAAGTTTTATATATATATAAAAAATTATATATAAATACTTAAATAAATTTAAAATATTTTCAGTTCTTTAGCTTTAAAAAATATTTGCGAGTCCTTTGAAAAGGGGTTTTTATCGACCTTTATTTTTTAATGAATTTGGCATTTTTTATTTTTTTGGTTGCTTTATAATCATTTTTATTGAAAAACACTGTTTAATTAAAAAAAACTTAATAAATAATTGATCTCATTAACAAATATATAAAAAATATTTTTTTGAAGTCTCTAAAATGATATTGAAACGCATACGTCTTTCAGATGTATCGTGATCATTAACGTACAAACAAATAACGTTATCTCTCTTGGGTTAATAAGGACCCTAGTGGCTGTTTGGATAAAATTAATTAAGATAAGAGGGGTTTATTAAAGAATCACTCACATAATTTAAAAATCTTAAAAAAATTGTTTAGCTGAATAAATAAATGCTGTTGATTAAATTTGTTTCATGGAAACTCCTTTTTTAGTTCAAAGATTTTTACTTTCATTCCAATGAAAAAACATGTTTTTATGCCTATTACTTAAAACTCTAGGAAGTCCTCCAATTTTCTTTGCGATCACAACTTTTTTGGTACCCTTACTTCTGATTTTTGTTAAATAATTGTAAAACTATTTGATTTAGGGGAAATAAAAACAAAAACATTTCATAATATTTTTTTTTTTATTTGAACGTTATTATCTTTTGAGTAATATTAGTCTATATTTCGACAAATAGATAATACTTGCATTTAACACTAAAATATCCATCAAAGAGTGCAGATGATGAAAACGTAGTGGGTTTCGAAAATGCATTCCACTCGGCTAGTGTCGGGAAACTTACTTTTTACAATTCAATGTTCTTTCAATTTTCACATAAAATATTAATTTCTTAATAATTACTAAACAAGCAATTTATGAACTATAGTCTACATAAAATATTACTATTCATATATTAATTCAAAATCTTTGTATTAAGTTATTGAAAATAAAATGTTTTGAGAGGACACAGAACTATTTTGTTATTGAATAATTCTAGAAATAAAATAAACAAATATGGTAAATAATAAATGTGTGTTTTTTTTAAATAAATTATCATACATATCAGAGATCGGTAATGAATACCCATGAAGTAAGTAGACATGAATCATGACACATTATTTCTTTGATCTATAAGCATGCATACTTATTCAAATGGCATCAAAACCCATATCCACTTTTAAGTTTGAGGTTTTCATCATACTCTTATTTAACAACACGTATGACGTTATTGATTGCCTTTTTCGTACACGCAAGATAAAGAGACGATAAAAACCGAGTATGATTTGCATGCTCATGTGTGCATTTGCTCTAGGCTTGCCAGCTTCAAATTTGCAAAATTCTTGACATAAACCAAAATAATTGTGGATTGTGAAAAAATTCTAGACAATTAAAATTTTACAAAATGAAACAAAAACAACTTAGTTAAAACAAATAAAAAAGAAGTTAAGGTGCTACATTCAGCTGTGCCAAATCTATTATACCCTTTACCAACGAGTATACATTTTTGTATTTTAGCGCTTTTCATTTTTCATATATTTTTTTTTGAATTTTGCATTTTTTGTGATATTTCGATATTTTTGCCATTTTTTTGTCCTTTTTTTATAAGATTGCGATTTTCTTAAATGCATATGTTTATAGTGAAAAAATAACTTATTTTTTTCTTCAAAGAAATAAAAGTCATTAAATAACTTTTATTTCTGCTCGAAAAAATAAAAACCAAAAAATACCTTTTATTTCTGCTCAAAAATTTATTCGCGGCAAAAATATCTTAAAGCCTCCGACCTGTCAACATTGCTTATTTTTTAAACAAATGAGACCTGAGAGTAAGAGTAAGAGAATTTTTCTTAAAATGTGAATATCAATGAGTATATTCGTATATTTGTAAATATGGGACGGTAGGGGTTTAATTATATTATGTATGTTTGTTGCAACGCGTAATCATAAATCAACAAGATTTAATGATTTTATACGCCTTATCCTTAAATTTCTTGAGACTCTATGAGTAGCGAAAACACGACTTATTGCAGATCTCTGATACACATCTTCTGTTTGTTACATACATTTATACATTTTTTTTATTATTAAGCGTCTGATTAATATTTTTACAATTAACAAAATACATACGCCACATATGCATATGGGCTATATTGCCATAGGGCATATGGCAAATAACTTGACTTTTTTAAAAGAACTTAAAAAAAATGTAAATTATAACGTCAGAAAACATTTACATTTTTTCATTTTTGCTACGCTAAGCTCCTTGTCATTTAGATGCTTTTTGCTTTCACGCAGAAACAGTGTGTTTACACTATCAAAGGTCAAATCTATATACCACAGGTAACAAAGAGAAAAAGAAAACATTTTAATAATGGAAAATATCTTTTTTAAGGCTTAAAATTGTAAAAAAAGGATAACAAAAAACAACCACAGGTGTCAAATGACAGCTAATCCCATTGTATTTTTTACATTTTGCATACTTTGTAATGCCAAGTATGTCAGCAATTCTTATCACAAAAAGGACATCAGGTGTTTGGCTTTTTGTGTTGCAGATTAGGCGTTTCTTGTTACAAGCTTACAAAGAAAAAAAAGAAAATGGTTCTAACATTTAAATAAAAATGTTATAAAACACTTTACAGTTAATTGGATTTTTTAAGGGCATTCAAATAAGCATGAAAATGTGAGGTAAAAATATATCATACTTTAGATTCTAACATACAAAATGCTGTTTGACACAGAAGTGCAGAAAGATTGGTGGGTATTAATGAAAGTTTGTTTCTCTACAAAGTCTTAGGGAAATATGTTAACATTGAAGTGTTTTAAGGTTATAAATGTTATCTTGGTCTTAACACTTTACAGTTTCATTAAAGTTAAGGTAATTTTTCTTCTTTTAAAAATGTGTTACTTTACTGAGAAGTTTTATTTAATTGTCTCTTATTAGAAGTTTAAAAAAATGTGTAATTTTTATTTTTCAACAAATTCGTTTTCTATGGTAATTGGTTGATTGAGTAGTTGTACCAACTTTTATTTCGTAGCGTCCCAATCTTTAACAAAAAACAGGCCGTTTTGTTACATTTTAATTTCTTAAAGCCACACAACGCAAAGAAATAATAAAATAAAAAAAATATTAACAATTTGCGGTCAGATCTTAGTGTTTGTTTTAGCTCAAATAAACAAAAACAAAAAAGAGGGACATACGACAACAGACCAGCAGCACAAAAATTATTTTGTTTAAAATTTATTCAAATACTCAAGACTTAAGTAAATGGTTAAAATATGTTAATTTTTTTATTATTTCACTCACAGACTGACTATTTGCCTGGTTGCTGGCTTAAAAAAAATTCATGATGGTAAATTAAGTGAAAATTAAATTTTTTTTAATGGTGGATTAACGGTCAAATGTATGTGTGTATGTGTGAGTGACTAACTGGTAATGCCAACCACAAGAAGTCCTGATTTAGTGGCGAAATATGTTTTAAATTCAAAAGCCATTATTTGCCACTGAAGGTAGTTTTGTTGTGCAAAACATTGGATTGAGATTTAAGTGCTTATTTTAATTAAAAATTTACATAAATTAAATACTTTTTGTGAAAATAATACCACCAGTCAAATTTAAATTAATGCTGGTAATAAAATAAGAAGGTTGTTTAATGTTTTAATGCTGATCCAACAGGATTTACATTGATGAGATTTAGTTGCAAATGTTATTTTAAGAAATATCATTCATTAATGTACATTAACTTTTGGTAGTTAAGTGAGTTTATTAATATGATTTAATTAAAATAATAAATTCTAAGTAGAATATATTAAGTTAAATAAATATATAAAATTTTTGAAGAATGTTTTTTAAGCGAAGAATATCAAAATCGTTTATAACAAACTCTTGTAGGAATTACATTTCTGAAATATTTTTGATAAATTGCTTTATTTAATGTTTTGATATAATATTTTTTGCTTAAGAGATTTTTAGAAATAAAACTTTCCAGTTTTTGTTTCTATTTTAATTAAATTTATATTATGTTCTTTCTGTTAAAGGTTTGCAATCAGCGATTTATACAAAAATATTTTTTTTTATATAATTTTTAAATAATATTTTTGGTCTTTTTTAAAGAAATATCGATTAACTTTTTTTTTTAATGTAATATTTTTTCGGGCTTAGAAATATTATTGCCCGTATTCGTTAGAAAATACATGTTTCAAAAACGACTTTAAATTAAAAACCTTTAATTAACTCTTTTGCTATAATAGTAAAAAATAAAGCATGTTTTAAATTAAACCAGCTTTAAATAGGTGGTACATCTAATCGTAAAATGTTTTCATACAAATTGTAACAAAATATGAGCAAGTGGGAACTCTGTGTAGTTTAGCTAAATAATAACTTCAAAGTCTACTGACGATCTGGTAGAAGCACCAGTGAAACGCAGCATATACATAGACAGCTTGAAACTAACAACAAACCATAAAAATAAAAACATTTAAAAACTTTTTATATTTTGAAATTTTTTGGATAAACTTTTTTGTTTATGGAAAATATTCAAAAAAATTATTTATTTAAATAAAAGTGTCGCTAGTTTTTTTTGTATTGAAAAATAATCTTAAAGTTTTGTTAAATGTTTTTGTGAAAATTTTTATTTATTAATTTATTTTAATGAACATTATTTTTTGAAAATATTTCCTTTGAAGATTCCTTATTAAAATTCCCCAATAGATTTCCTTTATATAAACATTTTTTAACTATATTTCTTTTGCATAGAATTTAATTAAAATTTGTATTTTTTAATTGTGTATTGTTTTTTTAAGTTTAAATTTTTATAATACAAAAAAACAAATGTTTCCTAAATGAAAAAGTCATTTGTTTTAAATTATTTGAAAACATTTCTTGTCCTGTTGAAAAAAGCTGTGACTAATTTGTTTGTTATAAAGAATCTTTTTGCAAATTTTCCTTTTTTAACTTTAATTAGTTTTCAGATAATATTTTGTTATAAAAACATGTATAATCTTGAATTAATAATTTCTATAAAACTTTCGGATAATTTTTTTCTTATTTCCAAAATCTTCGATTAAATTCTCTATAAGGAAACAAATTCTCATAATCAGGTAATTTAGATGTGATGAATTCTGATTGATTTCGTTTTTCATTTTTGTTCTATCTCGATTCCAGTACAAAAATACAATTGTAAATATAATATGCAATTCTGAATTTGTTAACTACAAAGTGAAAATTGTTATAAAAACTAATAACACAAAATTGCTTAAAAAAAAGTTGCTTAAAATATAATTAAAATAAAATTGAATTTGCTATAGCAGCAACATTAATATTATTGGAAGAAGAACATATACATTAAAAAGTGTAGGGAGAAAACAATTACGGGATACTTCAAATTCGTTTAACTTACCAGAAGACATGTGTGCACGTATGTACATACATATGTATGTTTGTAAATTTATTTTTGCTTAAAGTAAATATTTTGTCATTTTTATGCAGATTTATTCAATGTTACCGATTGAATAAATAAGGTTTCATAGTGGTTTTAAATTTAATTGCAAACCACCAGACAGAGTCTTCAATTCTACTGATATTACAATTGGCAGCCGCACTTAGATTTTTTGCAGATGGTTCCTTTCTGTTGGTTGGATCTGTTTGTAAATGATGCATATATTTCAATGCATCAAACAACTGTGTCTACATTGCTTGCAAAGCTTCTACCTTGCCTGTGAAGAAAACTCTATCGAAAGTTTATAAAATTGAAGTACAATGGAGATTTTCTACGTCAATTGATTTTGCATAAAATCAATTAATGTGTTTTCCTGGCGTGAATTCTTGCGCATTGCCCTTAAACACAAATGTAGAGTTATATTTTAAAATATTTTTTTTTATAAAAAAAGAATTAGTTACATTTTATTTGTCTATTTAAATAAAAAAATCTTAAAAATGATCCTTTGATTCAAACTTGCTTTGAAACCAATTTCAAATGATTTCGTTTTTTGCCTCATAGCAAAACGATTGCTTTTTACTTGAAAAAAAACGAAGCATGAAATCGATTAAACAAAACGATGAGAGTACACGCATCACAAAGTTTTTCATCAGATACCTGAATATTTTGAATTAATTATACCTTATATCGCTTTAGGTGGTGAGGGCATTATCAGTTTGTACAAATGTTTGTAACAATCGGTGAAAATCGTTTAAGTTTAACTTTTAATTATACAAATCAGCTTTGGATTACTTTCTGGGAAGGGTGATGTTCGAACGTCTGTCTTCCATATACGCTTTATAGTTATTTTAAAGGTCCTAATATTATTATATATTAAAATTAAATTATTTTTAAAAAAATTTCAGGCACAGAAACAAACCCTATTGTATTTGGGGTAAATGATTTTATCTAAACCTCTTACAAAAGTTCTTATGGAGTATAACTTTATTTTCATTATTTTACATTATTTTTTTGTAAACTCAAATATATATATCTAGTGAATTTCACGTTAGGCGGTATAATATTGGTTCATCTTCCTTATAAAAGTGTTTCCCAAAAACACTTATCTATAATAAAGTCGTTAAAAATTGTATTAATTATTAAGAAACTTTTTCTGTAAGATAATTTACCACAAATTGGTTGAATGTCAACAGTTTACAATTGGTTTTACCATCTATTAAATGCCTTCTCCCCTTATAACTTCTAATATAAAAATTAAAATACAGTGCATGATATATTATTGCCGGGCGTATCTGACTATAACTTTTAAATTAATATGTATAATATTTCAAAAATATCGTTTCATGTTTTACCTTTAAACATTTTAAATCAATAAAAAAAGGGATAAATTTAAAATCTTTCTAAATTTATTTACATAAAACTTTTTTAAATAAATGCATTCGATATAAACAATTTAAACAGTTTAAGGTCTTTATAAATAAAACAAATCAGCACTAATCTTCTTTATTTTAAATACAATTCAAACAATTTGTAAAGCAACATTTTTACACACACACACACACACATACACAAATCCACATTCAAAACAACAAAAAGCACAAAATATAATTCCTTTTAATTTGTTTCTATAGACGAACCAAATCAAATCTATGATGTCTATTGGAAAAACACTTCAATTCATATTGCTACAATTTAGTTACACACAACCAAAGGACTCTCTCTCTATGCTGTTGAAGTAATAATAATAAAGTCCTTAAGGCTGGGTGTGTGTGTTCGTGTTTGACTGTGTGTTGTTTGAAATCGAAATATAGAGACAGCAGTAATAATAATAATAATAATCCATAAAGTAATACCACTAATAGGATTCATAATAAAGGATAACATGCCATAAATAATGGGTAACAAATTTTCTTTATTGAAAATCCAGGCACGTACAGATTCAATTACTTGTTGAACTTTTTTTTAATATTTTTTTTATATTTTTGCTCCTTCTTCTTCGTCTTGTTTCTTATATTATGTTTTGTTTGTTTTTAGCAGGGGTTTTTGCCTCCTTCAGGTTTGTCAGTTCAAGTGATGACGGTTAAGAGTGTTGAAGAAAAAAGAAAAAAACAACAAAAAATAATAACAATATTTCCTTTTCTTTTACTATTTGGGTGGAAAAGTGAAAATCTACAATTGAAATGAAAACAAGTGAAATCATAATTTTATCGATATGTTTGGCAGGGATTGCATGTGTATGTGTGTGTGTTTGAGTTTATAGAAATTATTAAATGGGCTTATTGTGCAAATGTATTTGTTCAAATGTATAAAGATAACAAACCTGGTTGCACATACATACAAATTCTATTACAAATAAAAACATGTCTCTAATGAAACATTCAATGTAGAAAATTATGTGGGCGCCCTTCCCTTCATCAGGATGATTAGTTTTTCATTATGTGTATGTGTGTAATTTAAAATATATCCAAAATTTAAAAAATTTTAAAATGCACATTGTTTTTCACTGTTTAAAGTTAATTTTTGCTGTAAACTGGTGTAATTTGCGCTTTTGGGTTTACTTTTGAAATTGAATTTAATAAGAATTTTCTAATTGATTTAAGCCTTAAGATTCTGAACAAGATGCAATTACTTTATAAGGTTTAATGGGGGTTGTGATTTATTTATAATAAGATATCAAATATGGATCTCAAGAACTACTGGGCTTTTTCTTATATTTAAAGGCATCTTGAAGCTTTAGCTTTTGGTTTATCGAATATGTATTTTATTTTAGGACACATTCCTCATGAGATGACAGATTTTTGTGTCGCTGTTTTGATATTTTTTAAATATGTTGTCTATTTAGGTTTTTTTTTTTTAAATCTGATATTCAAACGAAATTCGACATGAAAATACAAATCAAATATTTTTATTTAATTTTTAAAATGATAAAAAACGTTAAATTTGCCATCATGCAGTAATTGCCTGCATTTCAATAAAAAATATTGCAGTAAATAAAAAAAATATAAATAAACTTCCACAGGTATTTAATAGACAACTGATTAATGTATTCACTTTGCAACAATAACAAATTATTGCTCAATTAACGTAAACAATTAAAACAAGTAAGAGCGCTATATTTGGCTGTGCCAAATCTTATATACCATTTACTACGTGTATTATATATATATATATACATATAATGCATGTATGGACGTCTGTATTAACGTGTCTGAAAGGTGTTTAAAGTCTTAGAAAACTTGATTTTTTTATGATATAAATTTTAGTCCATAAAAGTTTTTCGCCCATATCTTTGCCGATTCTGGGCCAATCAGTAAATTTTTTTTAATGTCCCAAAAATGGTTAAACATATCTCGAAAACGGTTTTTCTTTTATAAATTTCTCAAAATGCATGTCTTACACACAAATATAATAATTTTTGATTAAAAAAAAATTTTTTTTTTGCCTATATCTTGGAATTATTTTTTTGCTATACATATCCAGCAAAAACTTGCATTGCTTTGTAATGAGTTAAATTGGTAAAAATACATTTGGACATTTTAACTCATTACTTTAACACGGCGATGTCGTTGGAGGCAAGTACTTACCACGTCCACTTATAAATAGGGACTTAAATAAGTCATTACCACCCTCGCTTACAAATAGGGATTTTGTGAAGTCAATACTTAAATGTTATTAAGTAACTACTTACTGATAATGAATAAAGCAGCCCTCTTAACTACAAATAACGAATTGAATAAGTCACTTCTTTTAAAATATTATATAACTTTTTGCTTTTATTAAATAAAACATCCAATTGATTGTATGGGCCTACAGAACTTATTATAAATAATGTGTTATATACGGCTTCCTAAGAAAGAAACTGAGGTTTGTTACTTCTGTACGTTATGTTTTATAGAAACACTTAGAAAAAACCTTTAGATCCGGTTTGAAAACCGCCGTCTAAATTATAAACAACAGTCGAAAATATAATTACTTATTAAAGTATGTTAACCCAAACGAGAATTATAATTACTTATTAAAGTGGCTCCTAACATTTTCTTCGTTTAACAGAAACATTCAAAGAAACCCTTAGAGCCGGTGTGAAAACCGCCGTTTATATTTATTAACATCCGTCGAAAATATAATTACATATACTTTAAGTATGTTAACCCAAATGAGAATCATAAAAGTTCATTTAAGTGGCTCCTAACATTTTTTCAGCCAAAGTGTATGCAGAATTTATATCTTTTTAGATACCGACAAAAAAATTATTACGTTTCACAATATAAACCTGTTATTAGAAAACTAATTCTGGGTAATGCAGACGGTATTTAATACTCATTGAAAAGTATGTTATTGAGTAAGAGCAATTCATTACCCAGTTTTTGCTGGGTATCTCGAATTTTTTTTAAATTTCTCAAAAGGCAGTGTTACACACAAATATAACCATTTTTGTTTAAACAATTTTTTTGCTTATATCTCGTAAATTGTCGGATTTTGGTGATTTTTTTCTGATCGTTTGATACCAATAACGTGTGCATACGACATCGGGGGGCTGAGAAAAGTTAATTTAATTGACTGACACATTGACAGACGGACAGAAGGACATGGCTAAATCGACTTCCATATCTACAAGGATTCAGAATATATATACCTTATGGGGCCGCAAATGAATATTGTAGAAATTACAAACGGAATGACAAACTTATATATACACTTGTCACCTTGGTGCAGGGTATAAAAACAACAAAAGATAGAGAAACATATTTTGCATCTGCAAATATATATTTGAAAAAGAGAAAAAAGTTTCAAAAATTCTACATTTAAAATGTTTACAAAAAATTATTCTTAATTTGCAATTAATTTGTTTTGCGTTTTTTATTGTTTATTGTTTTTATGTTATTTAATTATTTGTTATTTTAGATGAAACAAATTTATGGCAGCCGATTTAATTGCCTGTTAATGTAATTTATTGTTAAAAATGTTTATGTTAAAAAAAAAAACAAATAAATAAATTAAAATACTTAACGAAAAATCTGACACACACACACGCGCACACATATACACACATACAAACGATATGCAGTGGGTGGTAAGAGTATAAAACAAAGTGCAGTTTGTTTAAATGGCCAGGCGATATGAACACAGGCCATTAGTTTGGAACCAACACAAATATGTAAATGAAATAAATGGGAATAAAAAAAAATATTTTTTCACAGGTTACACTCGTATGAAATATAATGGACTAAACATTTGACAGCGAGGTGTGTATGCGAATCCTTTATACTTGTGTTAAGCTGGTAAACGTTTCGATAAGTTTCTAGCACAAACTAGAGCTGTTTTTATCTTTTAGCATAAACGTGAAGCTTTTCGTTGCCTTAGCCTTTTGACTAGAAGCAACCGGATTATATGCAACTCGTTCTGGTCATACGTAATGCATTTTAAATCTTTTTTGACTTGAAGCTTGTTGAACTGTAGTCAGCAAGTTTAATTAAGTTATGGATTTAACTTTATTAATAACGAAATTTTCAAGTAAAATGTCAGAAAGTAATTTAAAGTTAAGGTTAAATTATTTTACTAAAGCATTTTTTGCAGACTTATTAGATGTAACATTTTCATACAAAAATTATAAATTAAATGAAGTTTTATTTTAATTTTATTTGATATATTCTTAACAAATACTTTGATAATTGTTCTCTCAATTGACCAATTGTTTAGATGGTTACGCTTGGGTCTTTTTTAATTTAAATAGTCAGCAAAATATCGTAGCCACTATTACTATAAAGTTACTGTTCGGTTATCATGCCACAAGGATGGAATTACTACCTTGTGTGCTCTTGTTCTGCATATCCCAGTCAAACACTTTGGAACCTGCAAACTGCACAATCTCTTAAAGAAAGCTGCGATTAGTCTTTATGACCTCTTATCCTCTAGCAAGGATTGCATTTGGTTTGTTAATCAGGATCATATTGGTGCAATTATTACCTGAAGCTTTGATTATCTCTTTTATCTTACCACAGATAGAATGAGATTAGAGAATAGCTGTCTGTTTTAACAAACAAAAACAAAAATAAGTTTTTGAACTGCAAGTTAATTAATTATATTTTATAAATCTTTAGCGATGTTGTCCCTAAACAAAACGGGTTCTACAAAGTTCAAATAGTTTTTTTTTTTGATTTTGAAGCAAATGAATATATTTTAGGAAAAGAAAACAGAAATAAAAAACTCTTCTCCGGTAACCGAAATTTTGTTCATTTGTACATGTTTTGAGAATAAACGTGTGGCCAGTTGATTTCACTTAAAAGTACAGAGGAAATACAATCTGCCACTAGAAGCAACATATTGCCCATTGCCATTTTTATCTATGTCCTTTTAACTCTAACTTATTTGTGTGACATTAATCAAATGGTAAATATATTATATTATTTGAAAACAATTCTTTTATTGACTAATATTAACAGTACTAAAATTCAAAAAACGACTATTAAAGAGCAAATATTTAAACCAGGATGCCAAATTAATCTGAAAACTGCCACGTTTAGAAAAAAATCGCCACATGTGACAACCCTGACAATAAATCAATATACTTTAGTGATATAGTATTTCACGTTATTCAGTATATAACAAAATCAAACAAAAACATTAGTAGAAACTATTTTTTTTTTTGAAATGAAACAAATGAACAACAGACAACAATATGATTATTTTATATTTGAAAACAAAATGCCAACTTTATTTAGTGAAGGGTGATTAAGATATTGTGCAAAATCTAAATATATATAACAAATGCAACATTTTTTGTTTTTCAATACATATTGATTGCAAATTGTTTAAATACATGCAATAACAAACCATCGCTTTTTGTTTTTTTTTAATTGTAGTTAATTTTTATTTCACAATAGGGTGGGTTAGCGAATGAGTGAGTTTTTTAAATAAATGCATATATGTGAAATGTTGATGAGTTTTGATTAAAAAAGATCAAAGTACTAAAATGTACGAAATGTTAAAAATAACAAAAATAAAACAAATATTTAAAAAAACGGGATTTTGTACACTAAGTGATGGGGAAAAGGATGTGGTATTTAACTGACTGTGTGTGCAATATTTTACATATAAATATTTTTGAAGATCTAACAGTCATCTTTTAAAGTCTAGTAGTTCCTTTAAAAATTATCAATCCTCAATTATTTGCATTAGTTTCACTTGTCCAAAGCTCTGAGTTGTTAGCCTCTATTTGATGTTGTCAAAGTCAAACATGACTTAAGGCAAGCGATTTGTTTAAAGAAAGTATTTTTAAGTTTAATCATATGAACTAAATATTAAAATAATTATTTAACAAAAAATATTATTCAGTTGCAAAAACTTCTATTACTGCATTACTAGCTTTTATAGTTTAAAAATTTGATTTAAGTCCAGCTATCCTTATCTTAAGTTTAGTTTTCGTTTTACATACATACTTTGTCACTATTCTCTGTGTCATTTTCCTTACAAGGTTTTCGTTTTACTAAATAATCTATCTAGTGTACTGTAAGTTTTATAGGCTCTTCTGCCTCTTTCAGCCTCTCCGCCCTCATCGGTATATAAGTTAATGACTTGTAAGTTTTCGGTTCCTTTACGTTATCAAAATTATTACCCCTTTATTCCTTATATCTATAAATTAATTTATAAATTACACTATTTGGAGACTTATTATCCCTTAATATGTCCCTTATTATTTTCTTATTATTCTTATGAAATTTCCCGTCACTTATTTCAAGTACTCGGTTAATCAAATTGTAAAAAATATGTTAAGAATAATAATTAATATTTCTTCCTGAAACAATCTATCAATCTACCAAAAGATTTTCATCCCTCCTTATAATCAAGGCATCCAAATAAGGAAGTTTCGAATCACATTCTTTTTCTATCGTAAATTTAACTGAAGGATCAAAGTTATTAAAAGTCTCTAACATATCATGAATAGAGGATTCAGAAATAATACAAAAAAAGTCATCTACATATTCGGTCATTAACCTTGATTTTACAAATAATTTCTTAAGCTTAAATAATTAATTTGGGAAAATAATATTAAAAAAGGTAAAAAAACAAGAATATTTTATTAAAACTTAAATATTTTTAAACATTTCACAAAATTTAATCTATTACTGTTTGATAACTTGGAACTAAGAAATTCCTTGAATGTGTAATTTCGTTTAAAATATAACACGTAAATCCCACAATTATGTAGGACAGAGAGCAATTAATTTTCTCTTTAAAGTTTTTGGTCCTTTTTCCCATATAATGTATTTCCGGAATATTGTATTTAAGAGAATATTGCACTTTTTTTAGTCAGCTGAAAGAACAGGTTTCTGAGATTGTATCAATTGCTAATTGAGCTTTTGCTCTCAGATAAAAAATAAAAGTATAATTAAAATATACAAAATGAGTTTAATTGGAACTGTTGAAATGTAAAATGAAACAAAAGGGCTAAACTGCTAAAAGTGCTGTTAAACACTAGTAATTTAAAAACATATGAAGTGACAGATAAGGAAGCCCTTTCTTTGTTAAAAAAATATTAATAGATTTACTGGGCTTATATAGCTGGGAATTGCATCTGTTTGATAATGTTGTCTACCGAACGGCACTTGTTGTTTATTTTTGCTTCTAATGAATCTCCTCTGTAAAGCTGAATTTTCTGTTCCAAAATTTTTTTTATATTGAGTTTCAAAAAGAGAGACGTCAAACTCAATACAAAAAAAATTTGTTCGAACAAAATTTTTGTTCAGACACAATGAGTGGATTCAGCTTTAGTAATCCAATAACTTTTTCCAAGCCATTTTCCACTTACTGAGTGTATATTTTTAATAGTGAACTTAAGAATTTTAAACATTATTTCGAAGAAAAATATTGCATTCATTCATTTATTTATTTGTTTGATTTCGAGAGTATTTAAGCCAAATAAATTCTTCGGACAAAAAAAAAAACGGGAAACGCACAAACAAAAAATTCGCAATAAAAATATCATCAACAACAATCAATCGAACGGCAGGAG
The DNA here is from genome assembly GCA_003055125.1 of Paykullia maculata. NCBI lineage: Eukaryota > Metazoa > Arthropoda > Insecta > Diptera > Rhinophoridae > Paykullia > Paykullia maculata. The sequence continues at coordinate 16,090 of NDXZ01022239.1, forward strand.
TGAAAACTGCTCCTATATTTAGTTGTTAGGTGTTTGTCCGCTTGTCCTTCGTTTGTTGGCTTTTGCTGTAACAGTGGGAGGCCTTCATTTATTCATTTAAATCGCAGTGAATATTTGTATCTTTTGTAATGTTTATTCTCTACTTTTTTTTGGAGTTGATTTTTTGATTTTTAGTTCAGTTTTATATGTAGATCTGCTTTATTACTGGCAATTGCAGTTGTAGTTGTTGTTGCGAATATGGGATGGCATGCAGAGGAACGGGTATGTGTAGCAATGGTATTTCAAATTGATTTTTTCATTTGCGTTTGATTTGATTTTGTGTGTTGCACTCAATGAAAAAAAGCCGAGAAAAAAATTGTTGTTATCGAAAAGCGTATAAAAGTCAAAATTTACAAATTCAGTTCAATCGAAAAATGACATGAACACACTAACGATGAAAAAATGTTGGAAAAGAAAGAAATGAACAAAAAATGTTTTCAAATTGAATGAATCACATCAAAGTGTTGTTCAATATATTGAAATCAATTAGAGAGTGTGGTATTTTTAAAATAAGCCGCAGTCTTATATTAAACCAAAAAAAAAACACATGATTCAAATGAATAATGTTTCCTATTTTTCTCATTTCTTTCCTCCTAAAATTTTTTATTTCTTTTTCTATTAAATAGACAAAGTGTCAATGGTTAAAATGTGTTTGTTTTGATAACCCCTAACCCCCCTATATTTATGCGATTTATATTCAGGCATAAAAGGATTTGAATTATTTTTATGTTAAAAATATTTACATTTCTCTTCACATAAATAAATATATTAAACTTGTGGTAAAAAATTTGAATTAAAAAAAAAGTTCGATGAAATATTAATGCAAGTGTTTTTCTTTTTATTTAAAACATACATATTAAATTTTGTATAACTTATAGACCATTGTGTAAAGTCATTCTATTAACAATATCATTTTAGTTTTTTGGTCACTAACTTTGTAAATATTTCTGACAAATAATTGTCGATAAAAAAATTTTATTTTTATAAATCGCAGATATGTTTTTAACCCCTGACCTGGAGATTGATAAGGTAATTGTGAGGAATACAATTTAGGTTCTGCAAAAAGTTTTTGGTACAAAAGTTCCTATTTATTGTAATAACTATTATCGTCTTTGTTAAATACTTAAGAATTTTTTTAAAAAGGTCAGATTTTATTATCTTTAACTGGTTCCTATAACAACTGTTTATTTAAAAACAACTTGCTAATTAATTTTACTACAATAAATAAAAATATCCTTTTATAACGAAGAATTTGAAAATAGTTTTTTTTTTAAATATTTAAGTATAAAAAAAACCTTAACTAAAAAATTCTAATTTAAAATTTTCCGATTCGTAACACATGGGTTTGGCCAAACCCACTATATATTTTTATCTATTTATGTGAAAAATATTAAATTTTTTTGATCCATTTATCTTATGTTGTGTTTTAGCATATGTTTTATGAACTACTTGAATAATAAAAAAATATTATAAAATTAAGTAGAAGATCAAATAAAAGTAATAATTACGTTTTGTTGGTACCACCCTGTTCTTTATTTTGCATATAGCGTTTATAAAATAATGTACTTAATTTCAGAACAGTTGAAACATGTTTCGTATATTTTTGGATGTTGTTGATAGACTGGACTTAAACATTTTGAACCAAAAAAATTTTGTTTTTCTGCGAGTTTTTCAATTTGAAATACATGTGGGTCCAGCCGTACACATGTGTTACATAGGTGATGTGTAAAACAAGATGTCCTTATAACTATGATTTTAATCGCATTTTTATTAGTTTTGTGTTATGCACTAAAAACTAACAATATTGTAGGTGGGTACCTGAAGTTTCAAGACTGTAGCTAAATTATAAATATATCAATAAATATAAATATATTTAACGTTTAAAGTTCGAAGAGGTCTGACCAGACACATGTGTATGACGGAGGGTTAAATAAAACACATGAAATATAAACAAGTAAAAAAGTAATAGTGGGTCAAACTCGATCATATAATGCCTTACTTAAACCATAGCAGCAAAATAATTTGTGCGAATTTTTGATTTCGAGTCCGACGGTAAACTTTTAACAGCCAAATTTCAAAATATTTACAACAGTTCAAGTTCAAGTTTAAGTGATAATAAAAAATCCCCTTAGAAATATTTGTATTTGATGTAAGTTTTTCTACATAAATTTTATGCCGTAATGGCTAGGAGTTAGCCTTGTGTTTGTGTGGAAAATAGAAACATTACTGATTGATTCGTTTAATAGTTCTGTGCTTATAAAAACTTATCTTAGGTTAATAAAAATAAGATATTTTTTAGGCTTTATATATGGTCCAGAACCCAGAGTTTCTCTGGAGGAGGGATTGCTACGTGCATGGATCCTTAAGGGGGTGGACTCGCTGAACCTAGAGAAGTTGAAGGGGACAACTACTTATAGGCAGGCTTGTAAGGTGCTCAAACAGCCCCTATGCAGAAAAGCAACAAAGTTACTTGGATATAATCGAAGTACTCTCAGTTGCTTGACTGCATTGGAAACAGGACACGGTTATTTCAGATTGATGATATTTGTAGACTGTGCTTGAAAGAGGTTGAGACAGCAGCGCATGTTGTATGTGAATGTCCAGCCTTGGCTACCATCAGACTAAGGATCACAGGCAGGCACACACTTGATGTGTGCGAGATGGAAAACCTCAGCCTGGGGCAAATGCTGGCAATTACAAAAGACTCCATGATGAGATAGAAAGTCGACAACTACCAGTTGACAGTCTTACATCGCTAGAGTTTAGAAAAAAAGGCTTGGGCAAGCACGTACCGCGGTAATAGTCTGAAACTTGTCCATACC
>NDXZ01022253.1:4590-17005 GCA_003055125.1 Paykullia maculata
TTTTTTTTTTTTTTTTTTGCTTATATCTCCGCATTACAACAACAATCGTAAAAGAATTTGTTAACTCAATATAAAGGGTGTGAAAAAAATGCTTCTATTCGTTTGTCAAGTTTACGTAGCTCCCATAGGTCACCTAGGGTGGTATGTGGTATCACACTTTTGGAAATACTTTCGAGAAAATTGGTATTGAAAACTGGCAAGATCCATTAATAACCGGCTGAGATATAAGCAGAAAAAAGACGACTGACTAAAATTATGTGAAAATGAGCGATTTCACTTAATTGCGAATAAATTCAAAAATACTCAATCGATTTTTATGACCGATATCTCATTTTGTTGCTATTACATGTGGCTTTACGATAAAGTTATAAATCTGTAAAATTTTTGCCGTTTTCGATTTTTTATTATTTTTTTTTTTAACAAAAAAATTGCTATTTTCACGTAAAAAATAAATTGTTTGCTTTAATTTTTTGTTATAACTCCAAAACTATTGAGCCGATTAAAACACAATATATAAACGGATTAAAGGCTATGTAAATTTAAATTTTTCTAAGTTTATTTTAATAATATCGGACTAACCTTTTTGAGTTATCATTAATTATGTAAAAAATGCCAAAAAAATCTTGGGTTTTACTTAAAAATTTAAAAAAAAAACTTCTCCATAGAATTAAAAAATTTGACGATTTTTGTACTTAAATAAGTAGGTAGCCATGATGCATCAAATCTATATAGTGGTTATTCAAGCCTTTTTTGCTGTTGGCCTGTGTAATCATACCCCCTATTCATAAACGATTAATAAAGTTAATGAAGAAATCTGTCTTATAAACTTTTAATAAAGTTATAAATTGTTTATGAATATGGTGGATAGTCTTTAAACCTAGCGCAAGTCGGTTTTTACATTAATTAATTTATTAAAGCAAAATTTTTATAAGATCGGTGGAGGGGTCGTAACGTTTTCTAACCAGGGAAATACGATGCCTGGCATTTCTGTAAAAAAATTCAGGATATTGCCATTGAAAAAAGCGGTTAGTATCGGATGAAAGGGTCTGTAAATTTTCCCCCCTATAAAAAGATACATTATAATAGGCGGCGCGTGACACCGTTTTAGAAAAGAGCTACATATATTAGTTTCTGTTTTTTGACTTACCGTGAGTCACTTTGACACTGACTTACTTAGGCCGAAATACACAGTCATAAGTCAACTAAAATGATAAAATGATTGTTTAACTATTACGAGCTGTTAATAAAATTAGCTAAAACATTGTCATTAATTAACTAATAGTACTGAATTTGGACATTAGTTGATAAGATATGATATGATACAAAGAAAATTAATTTTATGGCGTATTGGGAAAACTGAGAAAGTAATAGTTCTTAAACTAAAATCAAATCAGCAGAAAACATGGCAGCTTGATCTTTTGATAAAAATTCGCAAACCTATAAAAGTTATAACCTACATGCAAGCAAACTTGCATGTGTCACGAAAATAGTACATCGTGACAAATCATCTGAACAATTGTAGTGCAACAAATTGTCGAGCCTTAGTTTTTTTTTTTGTTTTAAACCAATTATATTTTATATTAAAATATTATACTAATATTTTTATTTTTATAATTTTTTGGAAAAATTGATAAAACAAAACAACAACTTATTAAATCTCTTTCTTTTATAAAACGGAATCTGCTGCAATAACATTTCTTGGGAATATACAAATATTGATTTAACAAAGTTTTACTACAATTATCATTTTTAAATAAAAAATACTTTTTTAAAATATAAAACAATAATCATAATGCATTATAAAAATAAAAAATAGTATTTTGCAAATATTTTTCATCAACACAAACTTGTATTTGTTTCAAATCTGAACGTATGGTGGCCGTGATGGGTTTGTTACTTAATTTTCCTATTGTGATATTGTTGTAAATAAAATAATTATTGTATAATAAATAATCTTGATAAACATTGTATCGTTTTGTACATATTTGCTTGTTCTCGTTTTATTGCAGTTTTTTCTTTTCTATTGTTGTAAATTATGATGTTTTTTAATTGCTTTTATTTATATTTTCAAGAAACTTGCAATTTTTAATAAACAAAAAAATATGAAACTCAACTACATATTTCTACAGCATAAAAAAATGAAAAAGTACTTTATTTGGCTGTTATGAATTGTAAATAAGTGTCACTACCATATACATATGTATATGTACGTATGTATGTATGAAAGTATACAAATTAAAGTTATCTTACACACACACATAAACATGTAAGAAAAAGGTCTAAATGCTATCTGAACAAAAAAAGGTTTTGCATTCAAAAACTACAAACTGAAAACCGGTTAATCGGTTTTTTATTTTTTTAATAAAACCGACGGGCTTCAAGTGCTTCAACATTTCGAAAAAACTAACAGGCCGGTTTTTTATGATTGTTGTTTAACAGTTTTTTGTTAAACTTTTGCAAAAATAGCAAATTTTAAAATTTTATTAAAAAAAACTATTATGTTTTGCATAAGTACATCAAGTAAAAAAGTTTAAGTCGTTAAGTTTAAGCTAAGAAGTTAACCCTTCACCGCAATTCATTCATATATTTATAGGGATTTTCATAACATTTCCATATCTATTTGGAGTTTAGTCTTTTAAATGTAATTTCGGGAAGTAGGTCGTACATACATATGTATATGGTAAATTGTGGATGTCATAATGCATATATGTATGTACATGTGTGCTTCCGCTATTGCGGGGGGTAGAGTAATATTTTAGGCATTAATAATCTTTAAAGCATATTCCGGGAAGACATTTGTAATGGGGCAAGTTCAAATCATGGATTAATGAATGCCAAAATAAATTGTGTCAAATTTTATCTAATTACATCCATATCTTAAAAAATGTGACCTGTCATTTGATGATTAGGTTAACATTGATAGCCAGCCAGCCAGCCAGACGTTCGGGCGGAAATCGTAGAATCGACTTATAATTAAAATTAGATACTGAACTTTTTCTTTAAGGCGTTACAAACATTAGCACAAGTACCCTTCCCACCTATGTGGTGTAGGGTATAAACATTAAAGTACAATTAATAAACCATAACAAGATATGTGTGTAGATATGGAGGAATATTTACTTCATATATATTGATTTTAATTAAAAACATTATACGCAAATGTTATTAAATAAATATCATCATCTATTTAATTGTTATTCTGTTTTCTATTTTAAAAAATTTTAAAAATTTAATGCGGCATCTACCTGAAGCTTATGACGAAAAAATAAGAAGATTATTTCAATAACAATTGAAAATATGCAAAATTCAATCATTAAAATTAATGTATGTAAATATAAACCTTATAATTGTATGTATTTCTAACGTATGTATGTACATATGTACATACCTTTGTATGTATGTATGTAAGTATATTGCGTATTTTTAGTTTACAATGTAGCTTTATACATTAATTAATTATATTTATAAAATAAAAACAAAACTACAAATAAAAGTTTAAAAAATGTTTGTAGCTTAAAAAAAAACAGTTCGTGCAATTGGTTGTCAAATCAGTTATAATAATATGGTTATAACAAAACGTTAAATTTCTGACGTTTGAAAAACGAATATACATATGTATGTATGTATTGTAGATATTTTTATAATTAAATTAAACAATTTTTAGTTTTTATGAGGAGCATGAAACTTATCTAGTAATTCCACAGTGTTGGTAAGTACTTATTCTAGACTAGAATACCCAAAGTGTAGACTAAAATTACTAGTGAATCACTGGTTTCAATGTCTACATATGGTCCAAGAAGAACTATAGTCTATAGTAAATAGCATTGGCTGGGGTATAGTAAGTCACTAGTTGGTGACTGTGTCAATAGTAAGTCAGTACAGTTTCACTTTTGACATTTCCTGCAGGGTATGTATGTATGTATGTATTAACATAAATGTCGCCGTTTAACCATACAAATCCCAAAAACCCCATTTAATAACATTTTACTTTAAAGAGCATTTTTCAGGATTGCAATCGTTACAAAGAGTTGAGGTCAGTTATTTATTGGTCTTGTTGTTCGTTGTCGCTGTTTTGCGACGTGATGTTTTGTTCTTAAAATCTTAAACAGGTAAAACGTATCAAGGCATATCGAACAAGGAGTTTATATAAAAGTGTTTGTATGTATGTATGAAGATAGAATATCATTAAAAAAATCTTTATATTAGAATCACTAATTTTGGTTAGTTGTCACCTTTTGGTGTTAAATGACTTCTCACGCAACAGTGTTACCTTTTATTCTAAACTTAATTATTTTCTACTCTTCTCAAAAAAAAATCTTGAAAATTTAACATCATTTCAACATTAGTCAGGCAAAATTGTATAATATTTAATATTTAATACATATTTAGGCGCTAAAGTGACCATTATGAAACTCGGCAATTATATGTTTATTTTGATGTCAGTATAGAACTTAAAAGCGAAATATAAACGTTTAAATCCTTTCGTATGAATATTTGTAAAGAGGATAGATAAATTAGTTGTAGAGATTTTTTAAATAGTACTTTTATTTTGGTAAAAAATCCTGTTCTGTTCTAAAAACTCAATCATAAAAGGAGGCAAATAAAGGAACGAAAAGGGCATTGGTTTCAGTAATTTGAAACAAGAAGGAATTTAGTTGTAAAAAGGATTTTTTGAGAGTATTAAAAGTTGGCACCTGCTTTCCTTTACGAATAATGGTTAACTAAAAGGACATTTAAAATAAAACAAACTCAAGGATTTTAACTATTTAAATTTGCTTTTGACAATTGTCATTACAGGTAAAAAAATGTAATAAAGTATCGTTAAATTTGTGGAAAAATGTGTACAGATATGAACGTACATATGTATGTATGTAAGTATTTGCCAAAGACATTCCCACAATGGATGAAATTAAAAAAAATCAATTTAGTTTATTTTTATACTTTGCTGTGATCAAGACGAAAATGAAGATCATCATTATTAAAATTCTAACAATTTCCTTAGTTGTATTAAGTTGTTTAGAAATTTGTTATTGTGCACCAAATAAAAACCAAGAAATGTATAAACTGCTGCTTATTGAATATGTCACGAATATTTGCAAGATTTATTACATATAATCTTATATTTTTCTCTTAGATCTTTGACCGATAATTATACTGTGGTCACGGATGATATTAAATGGTTCTTTCGGGGTGTTAGTCATATTGCTGGTACAATTGAGCAAATGCTTCCAAATGTTACTCTAAATGATACAAGAACTAAGTATGTTGACAAAATATCTAAAGTATTTAAATATAATACATAATACATATGTATGTATGTTTGTATGTATGTTTTGAATTTCAGTACATTTTCTGAAAATACCCGAGTTACATTTCTAATGGGTCTTCGTCATTTATTGATAGGAGTACGAGAAATATCAATGACATTTGAACAGAGTTTTAACACAGATCACATTAAGCAACTGCATCAGTTGTACGTAAAAAAAATTAATATATTTTTAATATAAATTAATTGCCAACAACTTTTTCAATTAATTTTTCAGAAAAAATGCAACCAATTTTGTTAACGATTTACTTAGCGCCATTAAAATGTGGTTTACTCAAATTCGAGCTCTGGTCATACATTTGGTTCATCTTTACAATCGTTATATTCCAGAAGTACTATTCGGAAAATGCGTGGGTAATTATTTAGTTACAACATATCCCGATCGCTCCTATTATGAATATCCATTTATATTGCTTTCGGAAATGTACATCAGCATTATTACAACAATAACGGAGTCACAAACCGAGAAAGTGGAATCTTCAACTGAATTGACTACAATCAGTGGAGATGAGAATATGGAGCAAAATGAAATTTCTCATACCGATGTAGAAGCATATAAAAATTCCAATGGCTTTAAATCTCCACGACATGTAACCATTACAGCATCGGAGTCGTCACCCACATCTGAGAGCTTTTTCGATTTTAGTTCAGTGCTAAATGAAAGTAAAAATCAAATTATTCAAAATGCTGCTTATCACCAGTCGTGGAAAATTTGTTTAAAAATGTATACAGCGGAAAGTATTTCTCGTTCTCTTAAAAGTTACTTTTTAGGCTTATAGAGCTTTTAATGTATATGTATGTATATGTATGTGTGAAAATTAAATAACATTTTACATGGATATCGACGGCTTAATATAGAAAGTTTGTATCTCGTTTTTTTATTAAATCTGTTTTATAAATATTCTGGTAGACAAAAAAAATTAAAAAAATTCAGTTTCCTATGTTGACGAATAAGGGATTTACAGCAATTTATTGTTATTTTATATTTTAAATCTGTTTTTTTACTTAAATTTCATGTTCGTTAATTTAAACATGAACATATATTTGGGTCATTTCACGTCAAGTGGACCAACTTTTGAAATCGATGTCTCCGATACTGTAATACCAACAATATGTTAGCCCCAGGAATAAAAACATTTTTTTTTTGCTATAGAAATGTTGAAAAATTAAATAAACATATTGTTGTATCGGAGGTATGAAATATTAGTTAGGTATGTTACATACCGTCGGAAAGATTAATTTGCCTTGTTTCTCAGTATAAGTTTTATTTTCAAGGTTTTAGAAACACTCGCACACAAATACGAAAAAATTCAAAATAGTGCATATGGTAAAAATTGAAAAAACCTTGTCTTGAGGTACAAAATATTTTTTTTTCATAGATATCCCCCTAAGCGACCACAAAGGTCTTAAAGGAAATGTTCTAAGCTTTCTTTTGAGCAAAAAAAAGGGTACCTTTTTGAAAAAAAATTTAAAAAAAATTTTATTTTGCAAAAAAATTAATAAAAAATTTTTTTTGGAAAGATTGAAAAAATAGCTATCTAAACTACTTTGTACAAATTTTGCTAAGAGCAATAGGTATTAAGTTACATGGATAAGAAAAAACAACTCTTTGGTCAAAAAGTCAAACTTTGACCCCCTCTAACTTAAAGAGTTCTTGACCGATGTTGTTAAAAGATTGTGTCTAAGCTACGATTCAATGGGACTAACTATGGTGCAAATTTCATCCAAATCGGTTTTTCAAGTTGGTCCACTTGACGTGAAATGACCCATTTATATAAAACAGATTTGAATTTTTTTTGGCCGTTTTATTAAAAAATTACTTTAGAAAAAAAAATTTTTTTTATTAAAAAATTACTTTAGAAAAAAAATTTCTTCTGTAAAGTAACTAAAAGTTGAGATACGACCTTTCTATATTAAGCCATCGATATGTACATATGCATGTAAGTTTTTAATATTAAAAAATACATACATATACTATGTATGTATACATACATACATACATGTATACAAAATTATATAACATTTTATCCATAATACCTATTTCGTAATTTTATTGTGTTATCTTTTAATGCACAAATTTTAAAAACACAACTGAACAATTAAAAGGAAATGCATTAAAGATTTTCACAATTTCCGGTCAGCGCCGTCTTTGCGTATGCCGAAGTCCTAGGGCACACTTAAAATAGGGGCCCCCTAAAAAGTAAATCAAAAGCGAATGGCAAAACTCTATTTTCATGTTAGAATTTTATATGTTTTTATTTAGTTAATTTAAAATAATTACATATTACAAAACTACAATTGGTATGTTACAAAATAAAATGCTGCTGCTATTATTTGGTTATGATAACGGTTTCTATCGGGACTTCTGTTCTGCAAAATCCTCTATTATATCCTCAATATCTATTTTTTTGAAGGATATCACTCTCTATGCACATAATTGACAAATTACATAGTCGTTCTTGTAACATATTTGTTCGAAATTCATTTTTAATTCTCTTAAGCTGTGAAATTGAACGTTCTCCTTGTAAATACATACTTTGGTTTTTTTTCAAATATTTTTTAATTATAAATATTTTTTTTTTAATTTTTTAAAAATAAACTATAATAAATTTACGAAAATCGCCATAAGTATATAAAAAAAATTATTGATTAACATATTCATTTAAAAATTAAATTTTTTTTTTCTTAACTTGGGGCCCCCATAAGGTCGGGGGCTCTGGGCCTGTGCCCCGTGTGCTCTTATGGTAAAGACGACATTGTTTCCGGTTGATATATAATACGATTATAATGGATTTAATAAGGTTAATCCAACTGTTCAACTGGCTTATTTACTTCACTTAGTTGTAACATTTTTTTCAAGATGGATTTAATAAAAAGCTAAATCAATAATTTTGTCATTGTTATCAAATTTTTACAACTTAATGCTTTTTTTTTTTGAATTTGTTGCCACAAATAACATTTTTTCATTCCTTAATCATTTTTTAACCTCGGCTTCGCTGGGTGGCGCGCAACCTAAATGTAAAATTTTCCATGACTTGCACATAAATCAGACTGAATTAAGCCGATGGCATGGGTTATGTTAGCTTAGATGGCCACAAGAAGAAGTCACTGGATCAAATCACACGCGGATCGTTTTTCTAATAGAAAGCAAGTTTAATTTATCGGCACCTTGCTTCACATTTTGTTCAAAGATGTCCAAAAATTGAAATCGATTAATTTACCCTCTATCAAATGTTTCCTACTCATGCACTGGAAATGCATCCCCACACCATCACTGACCCTCCCCCATGCTTGACCACAGCTTAAGTGTTATTAGGCTTAAACTTAGTATTTTGTTTCCATCTGATCCATACCGGTTAAATTTACTCTCATCAGTAAAGAGTACCTATAAAATAAATTAAACAAGTTTTTGCAAAATAACCGTGTTTTCTAAGTCAGAAATCAAACAAAATTTTGAGACTATAAATTCAACAATTCTCAAAATATACCAAAATATATACATATTTGTGTTAATCCGATCCTTACAATTTTTGGCTTGACTAAGGAAAATGGTATAAAAGTTAATCGTACAAAATTGTTAAACTATAGATATTCTTGAGATATGCCATAAAATGTATGGACGGCACCACACCCCATGATCCGATCCATAAAGGTTAATCGTACAAAGTTTTGATAAGTTCTCTTTGTATTTCAAAAAATGTATTCAAGTGGTGTGGGAGGTGCCACGCCCTCTTTTTTCATACAAACCGTCTCCTAAAAAATTATGATTACGCTTACATTTTTATACTTATATGTATGTATATAGATTTATTTTATTTTCGATTTAAAAATTTTAAATGCGATGTAAAAATAATTACAATTTTTAGGCCTGAAAAAATAATAGTATATATGAACTAGAAGTTTAACCTAATTACAATAATTGTTTTACCATTAAATTAATTTTTTTTTATAAATTCATAAAAATATTTTGATTTAAAGCATTTTCGTTTTTTAAATGGGTTTACCTAAGGTTACATTTTAATATATATTTTTTGACATAACACGAATGGTGTCGAATAACAAGTTATTTTTAAATCATTGTATAAAACTTGACAAAATGACATTAAGTATGCCTTATCGATCCACCATGTGTATCTAATTAAAAAAGTAAGAAATTCCTATAAAAACAATTGTCTAAGGTTTTAAAAAAAATGTAGAAATATTTAAAAGAGATGGATATACCACAATTTAACAAATTTGCGACATAAATTATGATGACACTTTAATGCGATTGAGATGGATAAACTGTGGCACTACCTCTGCTACCCATTCCGGCGTAATTTCAGTTATTTGTCGTAGAAAATTACGTTCGGTGAGCACGATTTCAGAGAAAATTATGTATTCAGGACGATATTTCCCATGAAGAACACTAGATGGATGAATTTTGGCACGTTGACGACCCGTTATGGTTAAATAGAAATTATCACGTTGCAATTCGGCAATATTGTCGAAAAGACCCACCAGCAAACACTTGCGCACTTGATCAAAATTATCGCCGCAACTGTTGATTTGCAAGGCTAAACGTTCAACAATTTCCAAAAGTTGACTTCGAACTTCACGCGCATACATAAGATTACGGGTATTAAGGAAATTGTCATGACACCATAACTGTAAAAGAAATAAGAAATTCAATTTTTTTTTTAAAGATTGATGTTTAAAACCAATTTACCTTAACTTTTTCAGTGTTTTGAAAGGCACTGAAAACATTCAACAGCGTTAAGTGATCACCATGTTTGGATTGAAATTTGGCCTGTGCCAAAATGGCTTGTTCACGTTTTTCCACACTCGAAATAAATATATTTTCACCTGAAAGTATTGCTACCAAACTCAACATCTCCTTCAAACAGCCAAATTGCGGTGCGACCAATAATAATTTACTATACTGAGGATCCAAGGGAAATTGGGCCATTTGCCGACCCAATGGCGTTAGTTCGGGAACAGTTGAAGAATTTCGTACAGCTCCCAAAGATTCTAATTTTCGATATGCATTGTCCATTGCTTCGGGAGAAGGTCTATCTAGAAAGTCAAAACTTTTACAATCAATACCTAAGGCTAATAGACTAAGCACTGTGGAACAGATATTGCTGCGCAGTATTTCAGGTTTTGGCATTTTTTCGAATCCATTCATTTCGTTTTGTGTATAAGTACGATAACATGTACCAGGAGCATCGCGACCAGCACGACCGCAACGCTGCCAAGCTTGTGCTTGGGATATTCGCACAACTCTTAGTACGTCTAGACCTGTGCTGGGACTATAAATGCGCCGTTTGACAAAACCAGCATCGATGACACAGCGTATGCCGGGTATGGTTACCGATGTCTCAGCAATATTTGTGGCTAAAACTATTTTACGGGCATTGATTGGAGCTGGTAGGAAACACTCCAATTGTTTATTTTGTGGCAATTGAGAATAAAGGGGAAACACCCGTACGCCAGCAATATTACTGAGATTGGTCTAGGTTAGGTTAGTTAGATAAGTATACTTAAAAAAATAAATAAATGATCCATCTACTCATTACCTTTGCAATTTGGCGTATTTGTTGAGCCATAGCTTCGATTTCTTCTTGTCCAGTGAGAAAAATCAATACATCATGGCTGTAAAGAAGTAAAATTATTAAATACTTTTTAATTAAAAAAAAAAAGAATATCTCTCTTACTTTGCTGGGGTATTGCGATGAATATCGAATAGTGTTACTAATGTTGCATGTAAATAATCTGACTGCGACTCTTTGGCGTGCATAACCTTGACTGGGTGGGTGCGACCTTCTAGGTACATTCCTTTGACACCAAAGTATCGACCAAAATGATCAATATCCATGGTTGCTGATGTAACAATTACCTTTAAAGGTGTTAAACTACGCAATCTTCGTTGTCGTTGAGCCTCTTTGACAACACCAAACAGGACATCAGTACTAACGGTGCGTTCATGAGCTTCATCCAACATTATTACAGTATAATTACGTAATAAACGATCGGCTAAGGCTTCACGCATTAGAAAACCATCAGTCATAAAACGTATACGTGTTTTTTGTGATGTACAATCTTCAAAACGTACTGTGTAACCCACCAACTCGCCTAACTGACAGTGCTGCTCTTGAGCCACTCTTTTCGCAACTGTAATAGCAGCCACACGACGTGGCTGTGTTATAGCAATCATACCTTTATTACCGAAACCAGCGCCCAATAGAAACTGCGGTATTTGTGTAGTTTTACCAGAACCTGTCTCACCCATTATCAAAAGAATGTCAGATTTATGTATTTCTTGAACGAGATGTTTGCGGCAACTGGTGACAGGCAGTGCTTGACGCTGTTGTTCCAATTGCACTTTTGTTGGTGTTAGTTTTGTGGTTGGTTGTTGAAGCCCACCGTTTGTTTTATTGTTTAACATAGACTGCCCATTGGTTTTAGCTGATTTAAAAAATTTCCCCGTACCATTTTCTGCGCCAGGACTTTGAAGTTTTCTTTTTAGTGGTATTATGCCGCTACGCACGTTAGAACCGAATGTTTTCAATGGTGTTTTACTCGGTAATGTGTATTTAGACTCCATTTTTAGTGGCTGGAGCTAACCTTTTTAGTTTTAGTTCCAAAAATTATACGTATTCTAGCTTCAAGAAAAATAAACAAACACGTGAATACGCAAAAATAAGTTTAAATAAAATATATTTACGCATCACTACGAGCCAGAGACCTGCGCCATGGCGGCTGAAGCCGGCTAAGCCGAGCCGCCGATGTAGAGTCATAGCCGCTGCCGTCGAATATAATCCAGCTTAGCCGCCGAAAAAAGTTTGTATAAGAGTTTTTATAATTTTAAAATATGGTAATACTTAAATATTTTGGTTTTCGTTATGAATATGGTAAGCCCCCTCAATTGTTCGCTATTTTTCGTTGCTTTTGTATGAGCCGCCGCTGCCGCATAATATAGTCGGCTAAAGCAGAATTTGAGCCACCGCCGATGCATTTTGCATCAGCCGCCGCCGCCGCGTAATTTAGTCGGCGCAGGTCTCTGCTACGAGCAGGGCGAACTTAGGAGGAACTGCGCCCAACATATTA
>NDXZ01022255.1:6823-19205 GCA_003055125.1 Paykullia maculata
AAAAAAAATGTGAATATTTTAATATTAATAACAAAAGCTTAAATATACTATAAAAGACTCTTAAATTAGCCAAAACATATAAAGACATAAAAATTAACATAAAAGATAATTGCGGCTAGACTATTTTAAGCAAAAAAAAAAATAATAATAATAATAATAATAATAATAATAAATATCATAAAAAAAATTTGACTGCCTCAAGTATATTTATTTATATATATTTGTGAATTTGAGAACATTAACTTTAGGAGATACATAAGCCTAAGAGAAAAGAATTTATTTCAAAATAAAATATACTTTTTACACACATAAATATATTTTCATTACACTTAAGAATCCCATTTTTATACCCTTCACACATGTGGCAAGGGTATATATATGTTTGTCATTCCATTTGTAATTTACGCAATATTCTTTTGCGACCCTATGAAGTACATATATATATTCGGGATCCTTATAGATAGGAAAGTTGATTTAGCCATGGCCGTTTGTCCATCTGTCCATGTGTTGGTTGAAATCAAGTTTGCGTAGCTCAGTGTTGCATATCGTATTAAACTTGTGGAAATACTTTTGAGATAATCGGTATTGAAAACTGGCAATATACATTAATAAACTGCTGAGATATAACAAAAAAAGACGACAGCCTCTTTTTTCACACAAAAAATTATTTTTTTCCAGCTTTGACATAAACTACAGGTATATTTAAAACAAATTGGACCATTTGGCCCAAATGGGCTACACATGGTAAAGGGTATATAAGATTTGTCGCAGCTAAATGCAGCACTCTTACTTGCTTGATTAAACTAGATTAATACAAAAGACTGTTAATCGAATACATGTTTCAATGACTTTGCAATTTTTATAAAATAAAACAATTTGCAATTGAATTTTGTTTAATCATACAATAAATAATCGTATAAAGCTTTGAATTGCACCCATTTGAATAGGTTAAATGTTTTTTGTTTAAACAACTGCTATTTTTTTGTAACAAATATTTATATCAACAATAAGTTAATTTTATAGAGAAGTCAATGTAATAACGATCTAATAACAATTAAAAATTTTCCAATTTATATTTTAAACAATTACATATATATGTTTTTATTAAAAATTTACATATTAATTACATTAATTAATTAATTAATAAATTCATATTTACATAAACATTACGAATATAACATTTAGTTGTAACTTAAAAAATGAAAAATGTTCTTTAGTATACATTTATATAAACATACACACACATATGTAAACAATTACGCATAATATATCGCCTGTATTATAATTATTGGTATTTTGATAATAAAAAAATCGTTTTGAAAAAGTACTCTAAATTGGTAAACGATAATGTGTTGTCTTAAGAATTAAAATGTGAAATTTTAATGCATATCATTTTTTGAGATCATTAATGAATCAATCAATGAAAAATCATATTGAAAAATTGGCCAACTCTTTGTATCGATGTATATTGTAAAGATTTGTTTTTGTTTTTTAATCAAATTGGTTTAAAAAATATTTTGTTTTTATAACTTACCACAATGAAGCAGAGGTTGCAAATCGGCAAAATAAAATCAACAAAGATAAAAAGATTTAACACATTTTGATTCTTTTTCGCTGATTATTCTTTAATTTGGCCTACGAAAAATACCAATAAAATGCCACCCTATTGCACATAAAATTATTTTAAATATTAACATTAAAACAAAATTTGCTTTAAATAAACGTCATCTAATATATAAAATTCACGTGTCACAGTGTTTGTTACCAAACTCCTCCGAAACGGCTGAACCGATTTCAATGAAATTTTGCATACACATCTATAGGTCTGAGAATAGGTTTATAACTATTTTTTATATTCCTTAATGAAGTGGGCATGGCACATCCCATACAATGTGAATTTTTAAATTCTGCTCACGAGGTCGTATGATTATGTAAATTTATATGTTTTTAATGCGTTACGTATACGGCCCTATGTTCCATTGGAAATTAAACGTCTAAGAAATGGAGACATTTATTTAAAGAGTTTTTCCTAATTAATAGTAAATTGAAAGTGTTTAAGAATTATTAGGAAGTACGATTTTGTAAAACAAATTTGCATTTAAATAAAATAATTTTAAAGAGACTATAGGATAGAAATCAGTCACAGATTAATTTTAGTTCGCTCACATTTGAAGCCTTAAGTAAAAAAAAAAACTAAAGAAGCTAATCTTACAAATTGTGACTTAAGTTTACAGACACATAATTGAGCAATAATTTTAAATTGAAACATTTTTCTGAAGAACTTAGTACTTTAGTAACAATTTTTGTAGAAACATATAGTTAAAAAATCAATTATTTGTTATCTTGAGAATAAACAAGTTAGAGCGCTATGTTCGGCTGTGCCAAATCTTATATACACTTTATGTAGTTTCTATGTATTTACAAGTCCAAAAGGTCTTATGATATAAATAAACGTTATTATTCTATGAAATTCTTTTTTCTTAACACTTTTCCCAAAACATTATTCTTTGCTTAGTTTTAAAGCAATTCGAAGATGTTGTTTCGATATATTTTATGTTTGTCTTCGGGTTTTAACATCCTGTCTTAATCCTACTCTAAGCCATTAGGCATTATATTGGTTTCCTCTTTTTTAACAGTTTTCTTATAGTCTTTTCCGCTCTAAAATTTTTATTTTGTCCTCTTGTACTTGGTGAATTTAAAAAAAAATGTTCTAAATTTTTTTCAACTCATTTTGAGGAACTGTCTGTTATTCGCAATTAGTAAAAAAGGTATGTTACATTTTTAAAATCTGGTGACTGGCAAGTTAAGGAATCAAAAATGTTAAGTCAACAATCTAACCAGATAGTCCCTTAAATGTTAAAAAAAAATGAATTTTAGCAAGTTTCAAGATATCTAATGGGGTAACAATTTTAAACATTAAGCGACCCCTTAAAATTAAAAATTTGCTGGTGTGTTGCTCATATTTAATCAACCTTTTTAAGAATTATTTATAGTTATTTATAGCACTTTAGCTGAGTTATCAGTTCAAAAAAAAATTAGGTTTTGTTTCAACAGATCCATCTGTGGAGCTTTTTTGTTTACTTCAGTCAAACACGATAATCCATGCACCATGCATACATATTAATGGGCTGAGCTATACTCTTTTATCCATATTAAACACTAAAATATGAAAAATATTATATTTAATTATTCTTACATAAGTTAGAAAGCATTTGATTGCTTCTACAAATCTCAAAAAATTGCAAATTTCACAACAACATCTTTAATTTACTTTGTATTTTTCATTGACAATGAACTTGAATTTGTTTTAACATTAATTAAAGATTGTTCATAGTTATTTTTTACCAACTTTACTTAAAGGGGGTTGGGTGCAATTACAGCACAACTGGTTTTCTTAACCAAAAACTAATGTTGCCAAGTTGCAAATATCACTTCAATATAAATACAAAACAATTAACAGAATAAAGACTTGTTTTTTATAAACTAGTTCTAAAAACTATAAACAATTATTTATTTTCTTATTTCATGTTGATTAATTATTGTGAAAAAATAAACAATTAAATTTTTTATCTAGTTTTTATAGCCAAGATGGACATGATTTTTTAACAAACTAAAGTAAATTACGAAAAAGTTATATAAAAAAAATTTGTTTTTTTTTTTTGTTTTCGATAACAAAAACTTTTTTATTTACGAACTCTTTTGATATATATATTTATAACCTTCACACACACACATGTGTTAAGGGTATATATAGGTTTGTCATTACGTTTGTAATTTCTTCAATATTCATTTGCGACCCTATAAAGTATATATATTTGGGATCTTTATAGATAGGGAAGTCGATTTAGCCATGTCCGTCTGTCCGTCTGTCCGTGTGTATGTTGAAATCAAGTTTACGTAGCTCCCATAGCTACCCAGGGTTTTATGTGGTATCAAACTTTTGGAAATGCTTTCGGAAAAATCGGTATTGAAAACTGGCAAGTTCCATTATTAAATTTTAAAGAAAAAAATGTTCGATTTTTAAACAAAAAATTTTTTTTTCGATATATAAGAAAAAAAAATTTTTTTGTTTTTTTGTTTTTTTAACACAAAAATGATTATATTAGGAAAAAAATGTTTGTGTATTTTGAAAAAAAATTAACAAATTTACACACATAGAGAACGTAGTGAAGGGTATATAAGATTCGGTATAGCCGAATATAACGCTCTTACTAATTTTTTTTTATTTTTTTATAATAAAAAATAACTAATAATACCAATAAATAACAAATAATCTTATGGCTTATAGTTGTAAATAAAATTGTTTCTTAATCTTATTTTTATTGAAGTAAATTAAATACGTTTTGTGGTTTATTATATTTAATCTGAAAATCTTATATGTTTTTTAGAAGTAGCTAATTTATGGTGTCATTTAAAAAATAGTTTATTATGATTTCTAGGTTTGTGTTTTAAAAGACATGTGAAAAACAAATGGCATTCGCGGTAACATTTACTACTTAAAATTTCCGCTGTTCGCGTTTGAGTGTTAGTCGCATTCAAATTAGGGATAGGTAAATGCAAAAAAATTTCAATATTTTTTCTATCGATAATTTTTTTAAATATCGTTGCTGGTCTATATATCGATTTATCGATATTTTTCGTAAATTAATAATATACAGGAAAAACGAACTTTATAAAAACAAAATAATTTTTTAATGATGTTTAACGATTAACATAGAAACAATTAAATCAGAAAACTATATTTGGGGTTAAACAACGTAATAAGTATTAAGTTTAAAAATTTAATTGATTTAGGAATTATCAGATACTGATATAAGGTGAACTGTTTGTTTGATGTGTTCACCTGTCAAAGGGCTTCTACTATCGGGTACTGCTAAATTAACCGCTAAACCTACCCTTTCCGAAGACACCGATAAAGACTGACAAACTAAATATCTAACGGCGTGAAATGCTTTACACACACAACTTCACATGGTTAATGCTTTATTAAAAATACGTTGAAAACGTTTAATCAAAACAATGCCTTCAAGCTATGCACAATACAACAGCTAACATCCAATACACAACATTTATGAAAGTAAAGTAATATATCGACGATATAAATTTAATGATTTTTAAGAAATATCGATATATTAATATATTATTATTTTTTGCCCATCCCTTATTACTACTAATTAAATTCTTATAAAAAACATATTCATAAAAAAACTATGATGGAAATGTTTTGATGTTTTTATTCTATTTGCAATATGCCAAAAACAGCATCTAAAATATTATTAAATTTATATATTTCAGGTCTTTTTGTCTGACCATTAAAGTCTATATTGAGCACTAATGTAAGACACTAGGAAACTTAATTTTGAAAAATTCTCAATTGAGCGAAAACGGTGTTTTACTGACAAATCTGGTCAAGAACAAACAAATTCTTGTATCTGCATTCCGAAATCGCATATGAGTGTATACATGACTTTTTTTTACTTGTAAGAATTTACATTAAAAAAAAGTTTACAAAGAATTTTTAGCAGGACTGTGTCTAGCACAAATTGATTTGTCGTAAATTTTTAATCATTTTATTATGTTGACAATTGAACATTTTTTTTCTAAATATTTTAAAACAAAATTTCTGGTAACATGTTGATTTGTTAGCAATTAAACAATTATTTTAACTTTGCAAATTTCTAACACCATAACAATTGTTTTTTATGTTCAATAAATTTCTTAGGTGTAAAAATCAATGTTGTTGATTTAACTGTTACCAACAACCAAGTTACAAAATTATTTGTTGTATGTCGAAAATAACTTGTTGACTTAGGTTAGTATATACAAAAATAGGGTATACACATTTTGTTTTCTGTACATATTATATAATTTTGAAATTACTTGAACACGGTCGTTTTGTAAATTATAACCAACCCTAATTATTGAAAAACTACAACAAAGGCATAGGTGGAGTGGGTTTACATGATAACGCTGTACAAAATTACAGTGTTTTTTAATTCGGTCAAAGAAGTGGTATTGGCCGTTGTGGATCTTTACATTTAATTCGTCATAGGTTAGTGTCTGGAAACTTAATTGCTTTTATCGTCGTCACCAAAATGAAAATATAATATCGCAAAAAGAATTTCAAGTAGATCTTGCATATTCTTTTACACTCGGACATACACATGAGTCTGGTCAGACCTTTTCAAAGTTTAAACTAAATTTTTATGTGTTTATAAATTAGCTACAGACTTGAAACTTTAGGTACCCCCTATAATATTGTTAGCTTTTACTGTATAAAACAAAACTGAAAAAAATATGAATAAAATCATAGTTATAAGGACATTTTGTTGTACATGCCACATTCATCATACATGGGTCTGGCTGGACCCACATATATTTGAAATTATAAAACTCGCAGAAGAACTCAATTTTTTGGTTCAAAATGTCTAAATCCAGTGTACCCACAACATTTAAAAATATTCCAAACTTGTTTCAGCTGTTCAGAAATTTAGTACAAATATAAGCGTGTTATTATATAAACACTATATGCAACATTAAGAATAGGGTGTTACAAACAAAACGCAAATTTTATTTTATATGATTTTCTACTTAATTTTTTTATATTCATAATTTTTAAGTAGTTCATAAAACACGTGCTAAAAAGCTAAATAAGGTAAAATATAGCTGGTACAATTTAAATAGATCAAAAAATGTAATATTTTCCACATAAATATATAAAAATATATAGTGGGTCTGGCAGGACCCATGTATATGACCAGACCCACGAATATGACAATCGAAACAAGTGTATGACTAAGTGTATGACTAAAATAGAACATAAAAAAACATGGAGATGTATGCATTATCACAAACCAAATTAATTTTTATGCAAAAAATGCAAAGTTGCTCTTCATATACATTGATTTGAGTCATGGGTTAAGACTTTATTAAACTCACAATAAGGAAGAATTTAAAATTTTTTCAGAGGCAGTTTGTATAAAAATCTCAGCCCTGCTGAATTAAGCACTTTTACTTGCTGTAAATGAAACAAAAGCTTTAGTGGCAAATGTATCTAAAAGGAATGTTCTAAAAATAAATAAAAAACAAATCAAACAAAGCGAAACCACAACACTTTTATTAAAAAGTGAAACTGTTAAAATAATCTGGCATATACCTAACGAATAAAACTTCTAACTATATATTTTATTTAACACGATAAAACGCAAAAAACTGCGACAAGTTCATTTTACACTTTTTGTGTATTGTTACACAGTCACCTTAATTACAAAAAAAAAACAAAACCTTTACATGTAGTAAAACACCAGCTGTTGCATGTAGTTGTGACTATGAAACTGGTATAGACATGCACACTAACAAGCATGCAGAAAGTATATTTTATACACATTTACGTTTTCATAAACATGACAAGAAAATTAAAAATATAAGGAGAAATAAGTATTGCAACCAAATAATTATGATTTACTAATATAAAGGACTAAACAAGCACCAGCATCTTAAATGCATGCGTACGTGTGTACGTGTGTGCACATTTGTTGGGGATAGGCGAGAGAGTGCACCTTGTTTATTAATGTTAACAGGAAATACTATAAATGCAAGTATATGCAGCGTAATGGTTCTTATTACTACAAAATAAAAATAAAACAAGTAGGATAAAACTGTTGTTTCCAGCTTAGGTGATTTAATTTTATTAATTGAGAATTTTTTGGATTCAAATCTTAGGTTGTAGTTATGGATGAATTTATGTTATTTCTCCTCTATGTTTATTCCAATATTTTTTTGTCCTCTTTGATACAAAGTAAGAAATATAAGTGCTCCAAAATGTATATAAATTTTTATAAATTAATAATATTTGTAATAATTTGTAAGGACTCAGCCTGAGTTAAAACACATATTGTTATTCAAGTCGTTTTCAAACAATTATGTTTATGGGTTTTTTGGTAGTTTTGCTCTTTGTTATAAAAACAATACATTTCTTTTATAAAAAAAAGACTTAATTTTTTTGTGAGCAAAGAAAAAATAATTTCAGAGATTTTAAGGAATGGCACTCTGAAATCGGTGATAAGAAGTCAAATAAACAATACAAAACCGATATAATATATTAAGAGAATCACATTTTTTTTAAATTCTTTAAGCATTTTTTTTATTTTTATATTAACCCATTAGTACCAGTCAAGAAAAAATATTCAAAACTTAAACACTTTTAAAAAATTAAGTACTTTTAAAAAATTCTAAGTAAAGTAAGGTGAGAGATAACACAAATCAATTTAAAAAAAAATAAATAAAGAAGAAATAAGGAAATACAAAAATATGAAAGGAGATTTTGTAGGGTCTGAGTTGTAAGGGAAGGGGAGGCAATAAATGGGTCAGAAGTTGGAAGAAATTTCAAAATCAGAAACTAGTAACAGAAAACGGTTCCAACAATATAGGGATAAGAGAAATAACAAAAAACCTCATTGGGCCGATTAGATATGTTTGTACTATATTATAAAAAAATATAAAATAATAAGAAAATGAAATAATAAATAAAAGCATAAAATAAATACATTTACTTTAATTGATTTGCGTACTTTGTTTATTGGAACAAACACACTGCATAGACATTTAAATACGCAGTTCGGCACTAAAAGGTTCTTAATCATATAACACTGTTCAACACGAATTAAAGCACGAATTGGTTTAAATTTAGTCAATTTTAAACATTTTTTAAAAATGTGTGAATATGTCAAGAAAGTTGAATAACGATCTGACTCCTGAATCTGAATCTTTGTTAATTCTGAGCCAATTAGTAAATTTTCTTTAAATTTCCCAAAAAGGCATGTTTTACACACAAATATAATAATTTATGTGTAAAAATAGTTGGATTTGTTTTGCTTATATCTCGTGAATTTTTTTTTTATATTTCCAAAAAAAAATTTTTATCTTACACACAAATATAATTAATTTTTGTGTAAAAAAAATTGTTTTTGCTTAATTCTCGTTAATTGTAAAATTTAGGTGATTTGAAATAGGAAGAACCTGAGTGATGTTGATTTCAACAGACAGACATGGCTTAATTGACTTCACCATCTAAAAGGATCCAGACTATATATACCTTACAGGGTCGCAAATGAATATTGTAGAAATTACATACGGAATGAAGAACTTATATATACCCTTGCCATCTGTGGTGAAGGGTATAAAAATGACATCATATGAAATAGTTCAATGTTATTACGACTTTATTCAGTGTCAATATAAATACCCTAGATTCTGATTGTGGAAATTTTTATCAAAGTCGGACAAAGAATTTAGGTGTAGAGCAGTAATGGGTTAAATGTTTGCAAAATGCATTTCAGTTTTTAGCACTCTGCTTGCTTAGTTGTTAATATGTGTGGGAAACATCATACACCGACAAAAATAATGTGATTGATGTTTGTTGTAAGCAAAAAATATTAATGTACTGGTAAGATGTACGCATTACGATTTTTATTTTTTACATTACATCAAGTTTTTACATTAAACAATGTTAACAAGCTTAAGTACGTGTTGAACTAATTTTCAAAATCTGGTGACATTTCACTGAAGTGCTGTAGTGTTTAATTTTGTCAGCTTACGAAGCGAAGCTGAAATTTTATTTTTGTCGATCAGTAAAAACAGGAAAACATTTGAATATGGGTTGTATCACCTTCAATATTAAGGTAATCTACAACTTGATATATTCAGTGTTCATTTATCGTATGTTATTCTTCTTTAAAAGGTGAGTCAAAATATTATATTTATAATGTGCTTCTTTGATATCACGTTTAATTTAAATTCAATTTGTTAAAAAAAAATTATTTCTGACTAAATATAATTACAAATTATACAACTGGTTTGCTTTTGTAACGATCATTTGACTGTTAAAAATCAAGATACAAAAATGTTTGCTAAATTCTATTATAATGAAATTTGAAATCGCATTGACTTTTTTTCCAGTGTAAAGAAATAATTTAAGAGTCTGTATGTATGCTATTGTTTTAATACATGTATTTGTATGTTATGTGTATTCGTGTTAGAACTTCTCTAAGCACGAACTCAACAAGACGTTATTGTATTGATATTGCTGCTCTTGTTGTTATTGTTCGATAGGTCGGCTGGTCGCTGCAGTCGATGTTATTGATATTAAAGTGTGTGTTTGAAGTGTCTATAGTTAAGTACATAGAGAAATTTTGGTCAGTAATGTGTTATATATTGCAAACGTTTGAGACTATTGTCAGTTGTCTAGCAACCCTTATACAAAAACGTTCGTTTTCAATTAATTTAAAAAAAAATTATAACAAGAAAACATAAAAGAAAAATAATATGAAAATAAAAATGAGAAATTGCATAGACAATATAAAAAAAACTTAAATAGTGAAGAAAAAAAAATGCATATGTTTAAGAGAAACTAAAATTTTGTTTTGACATTTTTATTGTTTATTAAAATTTAATTAATTTTTTCTTACCGAAAAAAAATTAAACTAAAATAATTGAACAAAATTTAAGTTTTTATGAAAGCAAGAAAAGAAAACAAAATTATAAAGCAGCAACAAGTGTTTTTTTTCTAATAAAAATTTCCCCACAAATTGTTGCCAAATTTGATATACAATCAGTTATTTCAAGAAAAACAACCAAACGAAGGGAAAAACGTGTCAAGTGTTATTGTGTTAAAAAAGAAAACGCTTTCATTGTCTACAAGTAGAACATAAAAAAAACCACAAACAAAAGAAAAGTGTGGAAAAATCAAATTCACATTTATTGATTTTATTTTTGTGGTTTTTTACCCCAGGCGTATAAGTGCTGTTGTTTTTCCTCACAAACAGACTCACACACACATTGAATTATTGGGTTTAATCGTGTTCTCTCCTGCTACACCGCACTCAATTAGCAATTCGTAAAGGAAATCTTTGATCCTACAGTAAATTTTATTTTCTATTGAATTTTGTTTGAAATTTAAAACATCGTTTGTGGTGGTGGAATCATCATGGCGTTCAATATGACACTCTGTGACAAAATGCGTTTAGCATTAAGGTAAGTGTAAAATAATACGTTGATATTATAGAATTATTTTCAAATGTTCAAAAGATTTATTTAATGTTTACATTTAAAATTTACCAGCTTATTTTATGTTTGTTTACCCCTAAATAATTTGTTGGTTTGTTAGTAAAATAAACTCTTAAGGATTTAAGAAGAAGTTACTTTTTAAGTTCTTTATAGCTTAAACGAACGTAGTCGTGTTGGTGTGTGATTTTTAGTTTTGATAAAAATTTTTCCTATTTAAAAAACGTTGTTAATATAAAAGTCGCTTTAGCATTGTCCATCTGCCTGGTATTTGTTAAAATCAAAATTGCAAAGACCCCCTACAAATTCTTATTTTGTATTTATAGATATTTTGTATATCAAATATATATTAGGGAGAATTTCGATTGGTACTGGCATATTAGACGTAACTTCGCAACAATTTTTTTATTAATAAATTTTTTTAACAACGATGGTCTACTAGTTGTGGAGTAGCCATTTGGATATTGGGTCATTAAAAAAATCTAGGTAAGGGAATTTAATTTACGATATGTTTGGGAGGAATAGTAAGAGCAATTTCTGTTTCCTAGAAGTCAGCCTGTCTATATTTTTAAAGTAGGTGTGTTAGTCTCTAGTGTATAGTTATAAGTGGTAACTAGAAAAAATTGTTTTAATTAAAACAGTGGAACAGGGTTACGAAACAGAAACATTTTTAAATTTTTTTAAAATATTAAATACATTTTTTATGGTTTGTTGTTAATTTCCAGCTGTCTATATGCTGCATTTCACTGGTTGCCAGATCATCAGTATAAGGGAAAAAGAAAAACAAAACACATTTACATATATGAAAAATTGTTTATTGGTTTATTGAGAAAAACTTTTGAATGTTTTTTTGGTTTGTCAGAATTCTCATTTAATATATTTGAATTCTGGTATATACGTACACCATTTTTGAATATGCAGCATATAGACAGCTTGAAACTAACAACAAACCATAAAAAATTTAAACAATAATGTCAATACGACAAATAAATATTTTCTTGTTAATATTAAATAAATTTTTTCAACCAATTTTCTTTAAATGTTCAAAAAATATCTTCAATATATAAACATTTTGTAGTGAAAAGATTTAGAAAATTTAAGTATGCTTAAAAGTTCTATTAATTTTTTATATACAAAATATATTTTCTCAATTTTTGAATAATGTAAAATTTTTAACAAAATTTAAAGTTTGAGTTTATTAATGAATTTTATTCTGGCTTAAAGTTCTTATATTTTAAAAGTGTGGTATGTTGAGAATATTATTATTTTATTTAAAAAAAATCAGTTTTACCATATGAAATTAGCCGAGTGGAATGCATTT
>NDXZ01022261.1:0-17121 GCA_003055125.1 Paykullia maculata
GTGACCATACTCAACCATGCTTTTTCTCTGGGTGTACCTCACGCATTTGGGTTGAGACTGTTTAAGCATTAAAACTAAAAAAAAACAGCAACAAAGTCATGGTCTACTTCAGGTTCATTGTTAAGCGCTACGTCGCTACTAAGTACCAGTATTAAACACAAAATTAAACCTGCTCCAAGCAATCATCATTGAAACAATTAGTTTGTTGTAGTTTTTACCTTCCTTTGATTTTTTTTCTTTTATTGTTTTTATTATTTATTGCCTAAAATTGTTAAGTGGCTTTTAGTGGGTATAATATTTGAAAAATGAAATGTCATTTTAAAATAAAAATCAAAAATGCAAATGAATGATAATTTTTTACGTACTACACGTATCTCTTTTTAAACCATACAATACACTTGATAACTGTGTGTATCTGTGTTTGGGTAAGTTGCCATTTTTTGAATATTTTGAGTTCTTACTTCCGGTAATTAAATATGAGGTGTTTATTCGTTCTCATGTGTTTTGGAAAAAGAAACCCTTTTGTAACTGGTTTCGTGTTAAAATATTAGATCATGTTTTTAAGTTCCAAACTGCTTAAAAACACAATAAAGTTTAACATAAAAAATAAATAAAAAAACAAAAAGTTTTCGTTGTTTTGGATTTTTTTAAATATTTCTGACAACCAGCACCATTAATTTTATTGTTTTATATTTTTTTATTCTTCCAGTCATTTTTCACTCACTTATTATTCATCCACACTTGCATGCACCAATTTTTCAACATGCGTGTAGAAAAAAGAGGTCAGTCTTAAAGTTTGTTTGTTGAACTTAAAAGCAAAAAAAATTGTTAATAAAATTTTTCATCAATTGTCAATGAGAATATGTGCGGCAGCATTGTGCAAAATATTTTCAGGTGTTATCGTCTAAGTGTCTACAACAGTGTTAAAAAAACTGCAGTCAACATGTATGGAAAAGCAACTGTTTGCTTTGCTTTTCCATACATGTTGACTGCAGCTTTTTAAACCCTGGTCTACAAGCTTTTAAATATTACAGTCACGCTCTAAAGTACTCATCATTATTTTTCGAATTACGACATTAAATATTTAAAGAAGAAAAAATAAGGAACTTGCCATTTAGAACTTTTTAACATTCTAATGTGTGATTCAAGTAGAGATACTTTTTTCAATAGCCTTTTGTTGACAGATCACGTGTGAGTCGTGTCATGCTGACATGTTATTTTTGTTTAGTATTGTTTGGCATTTCATAATGGAAAGACTAACGCCTGAACAACGTTTACATCGTTCAACTTTATTACAAAAATTCACGTTCTGTGAGGAATGTGTTTCGAGGCAAATTTTGTTCAGCGATGAGGCCCATTTCTGGCTCAATGGGTATGTAAACAAACAAAATTGCCGCATTTGGGACGAAGAGCAACCTAAAGAGATTCAAGAACTGCCACTTCATCCAGAAAAAACAACGGTTTGGTGTGGTTTGTGGGCCGGTGGAATTATCGGTCCGTATTTCTTTAAAAATGATGCCGGTGCGAATGTAACCGTCAATGGCGACCGTTATCGTGCCATGATAACCGACTATTTGATGCCTGAAATTGAAGCACGTGATCTCGGCGACATTTCGTTTCAGCAAGACGGCGCCATTTCCCACACATCGCATCAATCAATGGATTTATTGAGAGAACACTTCGGTGAGCGCATAATTTCACGTTTTGGACCGGTCGATTGGCCACCATGATCGTGTGATATCACACCGTTAGACTTTTTCCTGTGGGGATATGTAAAGTCTAAAGTTTATGCGGACAAACCCGCTTCGATTCAGGCCTTGCAGGAAAACATCACGCGTGTCATTCGCCAGTTACCAGTCGAAATGCTCGAACGAGTCATCGAAAATTGGACTCAACGGATGGTGGACCATCTGCGACGTAGCAACGGCCAACATTTGATAGACAAAATCTTCAAAAAATAAATGCCAAAGAATGTTCTTTCAAATGATTAATAAACATTCCCCATTAAATTTGAATTTTCTGTGTTTTTTTTCTTTAAAAAAGTAGGGAACCTCGAAATGGATCATCCTTTATAATAGTAAAATTAAAACTGATTTAGTTTTCTGTCAATTTTCAAAAGCTGCTATGGCACTAGAAAATAGACACGTAATTTTTATATACATATGGATGTACGATATATTAAGAAAAAAAAAGAAGAAAATCCTAATTACAAGATTTTTTTATTTCAGCTAAATGTCACTAAATATATAATTATTTATCATTTAACATTATTAATTTGTTTTTTTTTTGTCATATTTTTTATACGGTCGTATCTGTTGTAAATAATTCATAATCGTACTACTTTAATTTATTTTATATTTGTATAATGGCATTATGTTAACCACCTTGAATAAAACATATTAATTTTTTGCTTTTAATATTTTTCAAATCACTGACTGAAAAGTCCGCCTTCGTAAATGTGCACATAAAAATGTTATTGACATATTTGTACATATTTCTTTCTAATAATGAAAAAAATAAAAAACAAAAAGTCATCGTTATTGCTGTTGATATTTGTATACCCTACGGTTATTATGCGTTTGCGCTAATGTTTGTAACGACAAAAAAACATAGTATTTTTTACAGTTCTGACCGTCTGTCCTTATAAACTTTTTAATAAGAGTACAGGTAGCATATTTTCACATATTTTAATGAAATTTGAAACACATATCTCCTTGGCCCAAGAACGAATCCTAATGATTTTGATCAAAGTCGGAGCGTTATTAGACCTATTAGACCCCATACAAACGTTCTCACAAGATTTAATTTTAACGTTTATAAGTACTCACATTTAAATAAAATTCAACAGAAAAACGCTTTGTATTACACAAATGTGGTAACCAATAGGTCCACTGTTTCTGATCCCAACACCTAAAAACCTATTAAAAATATTGTTATCAAAACACAATTACCTACAAAATCAAACCACGCAATCGTTTTATTGAAAATGGATCCAGCCCCCGTAAAAGGTAATTTAAAAATATATTAAATATTAACTAATTAATATCGAAATCTCAATAGAGATTCTGCACAAATAATTTTTTATTTTATATGTTGTAGTGTAGAGTATTATATAATCGGGCTTGGCTGCCTATATTTATCTAACTTGTTTATAATTCTTGCTGTTTATAAACAATAAAAGTGAACTATAAACTATTTTATTCAACTCAATTTGTTATTTGTTTATTTACTTTTGTTGTTGTTTTTGTTGTTTTATTAACTAACTTACGAACAACAATAAAAACATCAGATAAAATGTATGACAAAGTTGAATGAACTTTTTTCGAAGTTAAAATATCTTTTATCTAGTTAAGTTTCAAATTACAAGATAATTTTTGCGCTTCCTATACAAAGGATGCTCAAGTGCTAATGACAGGGAATGATTAATCAATCATTTATAATTTGCAATGTCAGCCATTATTGCACAGAATCTATAAAGAACAAAAAATCTTTATTTAACATAACTGTATTTAGCAAAATTGTGCCGAAAAAATTTCTTAATCGATACACGAAGGCATGAAGGCAAAAATGCGGGCGTTGGGGCAACCAAGTTGTTATTCTAGTGCCTTTTAGTGACATAAGATTTATACATTTTAATGAATCATAAATGCTCTTTCTTAACTATCGAAAACTATTTATGGTGAATTAATTATTGAGATAATTTTCCAATAAAAAGCTTGCAAAATATGCTTATAAAAGATATATTTTTATTTTTTTACATTTTTAAAAATTCTTCATTTGTTAAAAAAAATTTTTAATTTAAAATTTTTAGAAAAAAAAGATTTATAAAACGAAAAGTAAAGTCATGTTAAAAAAAGGATTGCAAATCACTGCTACACAAAAAAAATGTACATTTAAAAAGTTTATCAAATAAAAGTTGTTGTCTCAGTGTGTCATCTTTTGAAGTAGACAATGCACTTCGTAAAGGGGTTTCTATTCATAACACGTCATGCAGCAACATAATTATGCATGTTGGGGATGAAAAAAAAACATTTTAAATTTTATTTACATTTACTTTTGCACGAAACACAATACAGTACCAACATACTTTTAATTGTTTATAAAAATGAATGGCTCCCTTTTACAGCTGTAAGGAATTGTCAACACTAAACTTTATTTGAAAGATATTTTTATATGTATTTAAAAATTCACTTATTTATAAATGATTTTAAAATTTGTTCAAGGTTTTCAAAACGAATTAGGTACTGAAATAAAAAAAAACCTTTAATTAATAATATTTAACAAAATACTCTGCTCTAGTAACATTTAACCGAATTTAACCTTTATAGTTTTTTTTTTTGTTAGCCCAGTAACATTACCAAGCAACTTTCCATTACCTCTCACAAAACAAACGAAAGCGATCTCTTTGACATTTGACAGTAGATACTAACTATAGTTATTATGTATTTAATATTTTTTTAAGTCATTACAAGCTCTTTTAGGTGATTTGTATTGTAATGTACGGTAGTATGAGTAGTTTTAGTAAAATACTGTCGTTTGTTGCTTTATGTAGATTCGCTTCACTTTCAAAATAAACCTACTTAACCACTAGCCTTTTTGACATCGATACACCTGATATTTTTATTTGTACTCATATTTCAACTTTAAGTAGCCGACTGACTGACTGACTACTTGACTGGATAGTAGTTATTTTATTGTCTTGTGTTTATTTAAACGTTTTATTTAATTTTAATTTTTTGTAATTAGAATTTTAACAAGTGCAAAAAAAATGTTGAAATTAAAATTTATAAATGTGTACAAGCAAGTATTTTTACTTTATTCTACCACCAAGGGAGGAAATATTATTTTACTTAAAATTTTTTATTAAGAAAAAAACAAAGCAATTTTTGTATCTTAATAAATAGTTGTACTCTGTAGGCTACAACACTGCATTAAATTCAATAAGGTGCATCACAAACCAACGGCCATCACTAAATTGGCTTCAGGACTCATAAATGTGAATTTATATTTTATAACTTTTTTGCTCATAGAAAATTTAAATTTAAATTTAAAGTACTAAATGCAGACTCAAAAGTCAATGACATATAACCAAAAACAAACCTAAATATTTCAGAATATAATCTTTGTTCATTAAAAAATGTTCAAGTTATCTGTTTGATTATATGTATTTCATATGTGCGAAACATGTTTAAAATGAAAGTAGAAATCCCATTTAGTTCATCTTACTTTCTTTGGCATTAGTTAATAACCACAAAGTGTAGTTTTAAAGTAAATGAGTTGAAAAAGTTGAAATACGTAGTCGCACAAACACACATTCATACATATAAACGAAGATAATAGTCTCATCAAAAAAAAAAAAACAAAACAAAAAATGATGGGTCAGTTTCTCGTATGTCTGACCGTCTGTCTTCACTAGTTTTTATACGTATGGGTGTCATACAAGTAGATTATTGTTAAAACGTTTTGTTATACTAACAAGCAATTAAAAGAAGTGCATTTCTTTCAACAGTTTTAACCTTTGAGACACATTTAAACATAATTTAAAAACACGCAACAAACGTAGAAATGATACATAAATGCAATGGTAAACAATGCAACAAAAAAAAACATTGTTTTATGAAATCCGGTCGCAAAATAAACAAATACATAGTTCTTATAGTTATATTAAGTTCTTTTAAAATTCGTCATCTTTTCTTTTTGAAGTCTAATAATTGTTGCATAGTTTTTGTTTTTCTCGGTGTGGCAACTTTGCTTTTTATTGCCTAAATTTGATTTGTATAATATCTCGATGAAAACTTGTTCAAAACATTTTCATTGTTTATAAATAACTATTTATTATACAACACGACTTGATTTTAAGTGAACCGTGTTTAACTTTTTTCGCATTAACTGAATGCTGATAACAAAAACTCTTTATTAAAATTTTAACAAACACAAATATAATTAAAACATAAACAGTTATTGAAATTCAATAAATTTTAAAAGAAAAAGTTTTATCTCAACTATAAATTTACAACATAAAAGACATATTTTTTTATAATATTTATTTAGCTTTGCCAAGTAAAAATATATTTATTATGCAAAATTGTTTTAACAATTCACTACTACTTTTACTCTTTCTCTGTATAATTTTAACCCAAAAATTATATGTTTGAAATTGAATATTAACCGCAAAAATATTTCTGTTTAAATAAAAACTAAAAAATTTCACAATCAATTTAAAAACCAAAATATAAATGTCGCGAAATTTATTTAAAAAAATATATACATTTTTCAGCTAAAAAACAAAAAAAAAAAAAAAGATTTACCAAAATATATGTATATCTTTTGTTAATTATTTTATTGTTATGTAGGTTTTTTAACCTTTAAAGATTTGTTTTTTGGCTTTAAAACTTACAAGAACTACATTTTCAAAACTCCACACCTTTGCAAGCACCAGCATTTTTTTTAGTTTAGTTTAAAGTTGTATAAAGTTTTACCCACTGACATTTTCAGCAACATTAATAAAACAAAACCAACATAAATAAAAACAAAACAAATTACGTCATTTTATAAAGGATGAACATTAAAACTGTAAAGCTAAACTTGTTTTTTTTCTAAGTTTAACTTAAATTCCTGTTTAAAGAGTTTAACAAAAGTAGAATAAAAATATAAAAATGAAAATACGCAGAGAAACAAGATATCAACAGGTAAGGAAAAAATTTATAAATTTAAAAATACCCAATTACATATAAAAAATTTTTGCTTGTTTAGGATCTAATGTTAGTGCTAAAAGTTTTTTACTTGTATTGTAAAAAAAACTTGTTTCCAGTAAAGATAATTTCAGACAAAATTTCAAAACAAAAATCTCTTTTGGTTTCGCAAAAATTTGTAAAAAAAAGAAGTCAGTTTTTGTCTATAACTCAACAATTTATCGACAGGTAAGTTCTGCTGCTTCAAAAGTATATATTTTAAACAACACGTTTTGAAATGAATTTTTTTTTTAAATATTTCGAATTATAATTTTTATGTAAAACCAGATACAGGGACATACACCTTATATTTTTTAAAATGCATTTGTAACATTTTTAAGTATTTTTAGCCCTTTTAAATAGACAAATATGTAGTCTATGTCCATTATATAAAAGTCTGATATATATTAAATTTCTTTTGTTGTTTTTGTTTTAAATATATCATTTCCTAGAAAATACATTTCCTTTAACGTTCGATATTTTATTCGTTTCAAGTTTCTAGTTATAGCAATCAATCAGTCCATTTTATACAATTACTAATTTTAGTGATTCTACTTTAAAAAAAAACTTAAAATTAATTTATATTTTAATGAACATAACAAACAATTCAAACAAACAAATGACATTTCAGACAGACTATGCGTAGTTTTCATATAAATTATTTTATAATTTAAATGCCAATAATCTATGCCATTACTAGACGTACATAATAATATACAATTAATTATTCATTTAAAAGTATACAGTTTAGGCAAAAAAATAGGACAAAATTAATTTTTTATTTTCCAAACGTCAACATTTTTTTCAAAAATACATACATATTTCTTAATTTCAAAAGCAGTCGTTTAAAAATGACTACTTTTGTTGACTTATTTAGCCCTTGTTAGCAAATAATTGTTTGTATTTATTTCATGTGTTTGAAAAACTTTAATGTTTTTCTTCACTTTATTTAAAATGTGCAATTTCTTGGATGATTTGCCTAATGCGTTTGAATTTTCCGCCATCTATTTGTCTCAATGTTTTGGCTGGGATTTTTTTGATCGTTAAAATCCATGATTGCATTAACTGGAAATATGTAGATACATATGTACAGATGTTTTCAGAAGTAGGTAATGATATGTTTGTATCTTTTTCAATTCATTCATATAACAAATATGTTTGTACATACAAACATCTCCATCACACACTGGCACTTTGAATTTTTATGTGAATTGAATATTTGAAGATACACATTGAGTAAATGTCATTTCCATAGTAAATGTTACAGCATGATGATGGTGATGATGATTATGTGAAAAGGAAAACATATAAAAATACTAACGGAAAAATTAAAAAAAAATGTATTATTATTAAAATTACGTAGGTACATACTTTATTAATAAGCTCTTCGTTTGTTTGAAAAACTAGTTTCTTTGGGAAATTTGACGAAAGTAAAAGTCTTTTCAAAACAAAAACGAACATAAATTAGTTTTAATAAAAATTAAGACAAAAATTATTTAAATATACTTTGTGTATAAATGTTTAAAAAAAAACACATAAAAATATAACAAAACTTTATGTTCGGAAATTTTAAAATTTAATTTCATTAAACACTAAACCAAAAAAAAGTATTATATACAACTTTTTATAATTAACCTTTTATGCATTATTTTTAGAATATATAATTTTTTACATCGTGATATATATACATGGCTTTCTTATCTCTTTATTTGGATATGGGGAACAAGGAAGTTTTTCCTTTTTAATTAGAGCATTTTCTATTGGCGATAGTAGTAAATCAAAAGAATTAAATGTCATACTGCCACTGATAAACACATTTATCCTCTCTTGCACACGTTAGAATAGCTCCAAAATAGACTTTGTTGTTTTTAAATGAAAAAACAGAGATATTTACAGTGAAGTCACTTTTTTTACCTTTAGTACTTATTATGGTGGAGGTAAGTAAATACGATTCGGCGCAGCTAAATGTAGGATTCTGACATTTTTTGTTATTGAAGTTACCACCAAGTAACGTAACAATTTTACATGACCTTGGTTAAATATTAAATTTTTTTGATTTTTAAAAAACTCAAGCATCATCACATATTTGTACTATATAAAATACATTTGATAAATGTAAATAAATTGTTTATATTTCTATTAATTAACTTAAATTTTTATGTTTTGCTTTTTAATTGAATGAAAAAAATTTTACGTAAATGGTTGTAGAATGAACGTTTGTACATACGTATATATTTACACGTACATATGTCTGCATGTATGTCATACATATGTATTATAATAGAATAGAGACACTGTCATTTATTTAATTTTTTTTATTATTTCTTTTACACTTATTTTCAAAACAATAAAATATTCAATTTTTATTTTTATTTATTTATTTTTTGACAGAGAGAGAATCACTTTAACGAATCTCAACAAATTAAATTATTTATATAGCGTGACTGACTTACTGATTTGATTAATACATATTTTTAAGATGTATTTGAGTGATGAAAAAATATGTTTTTCTGTACCAAAATTTAATTATATACTATACATTTTAATTGGAAGAACACATGTTTTGCAAAAAAAAAAAAAAAATGCAATTTTTAATATGAAATTTCATGGGTTGAACGAATATCTAAATTTACAGAAAACAAGTGAAATTTTAATCTTTTAGCTGCAATATAAACACATAATATAACTATTTTTTATAAGATTTAAAATATTTTAAAATTTATTTTATGCAAATACATAATTTAAGATTATTTTTCTTATTATAGTAAATAAAGTTAATTATTAGGGAAAATATTAAAAATACTATAAACATTAACAAACAATTTTCAAACATAAATGTACATACATATCAGAGAAACATGCCGAATCGGCTCAGAGCCGATGGCGCGCCGCCGCTGACTATTTTTTATGCACTCTTACCGCCGCCGTTTATGTCGGCTTAAATCGGCTCAGGAAAGTCGCCGAATAGATCAGCTTCAATCGGCTCATCACCAACAGGGATGATGAATTTTACAAAATTTAAAAAATTTTTTTTACAATTTATAAAAATTATATTTTAAAAAAATTTATCGCTGTACCGCCGCCGACTAAAAACTGTCCAGCCGCCACCGCCGAAAATTTTGCCTCGGCTTGTTTCTCTGATACATATATTAAAAAATTACTGCTTACGACAAAAAATGAATTTCGTCAAAAATTAATTTTAGGCCATTTTAAATTAAATAAAACTTTCGTTTATGTTTCTAACAACGTATAATTTCGTTTTACGTTAAAAAAATTATCATGCAACATTTACAAAAGAAAACATTTAAATGATAAATAAATAGGCAAGGAACCTTGTATCCATTTATGGTCTGTAGAATGACTCAATATATTGAATTAAGTCTACAGAAAAAGGAAATTACAAACAACAACAAAAGTTGCCTTAAGAACTGTATGTAAAAAATCATTATACATAATAAATTGTTATAAAAAAAATAAAAAAATAAAAAATGCTATGAAAAGAAATGAATTTATAAATGTAATATAATCAACGTCAAAGTGTAAAAAGTAATGTAAAGGGGTTTTCAACAGGGACATAATAAATTTGTACGTTCAAACTTTTTTTAAATCTAATCCACAAATCGACAAGGCAGCACTGTTTAGAAATGATTTAAAATTAATAACGGCCCATTAGTCAGGTCTTGTAATTAAATACAAGTTTAACAATTCACAATCAGTGCCGGTGAGAGAACGCACCGGTCAAAATATCGCAAAATACGTGTTTCAGTCCAAAATTATCTAAACTCGTCGATTTAATTTTTCTAAGCATTTTCAACTGAGTTTTAATTTTTTTTATAAATACATACATATTTATATTATTTTAGAATTTTCTAGCAACACTGTTTAGAAGCCAACAAACGTTATATCCTTATTGTAAATCCCTTTAAAAAAAATCAAATATTTTATACGTTAAAACAGCAAAACTTACTAAACTTTAACAGAAACAAGCAAACAAAAAACAACTTAAGAAATTATTTCAAATAAACTACACGCACATTCCAAACATGAAAGAATAAAAAACGAAACAAACAGTAAAACCTAAGTTATTAAAATTTTATTTTTGCATTATTGAGTTTCTTTCTTTTTTATCGCTTGCAAAAAGGAAATACATATGTACAACTGTAGTTTTTATTATAAAATAATTATGACTCATTCCATTCAACATTACCCATTTTTCACTCGTAGAACACTGTTTATTTGTAGAATATTTCATCTGGTTTTAAGTTTTGCGTTTGATGAAGATAATTTTGATGTTAAGCATTTACACAAGAAACAAATAATGGGATAAAAGAAATAGAGAGATAAAAAATATTAATTATTAATATGTATGTATGTATAAATTAATATGCAAAAGTTATAGTAAATATAATTTATTAACATTTATTTCCTTAGATAGCAACTATTTTAAAGGCACTTATTAATTGAAGCTCGCGTGAATATTTTATATATTTTTTTGACATGGTTTAATGTTGCCTAAACTTTAGCAAAATTTTCACTTAATAAACTTTATTTCATACATTAAAAACAAAAACAAGTAAGAGCGCTATATTTGGCTTATATCTCGAAAAATTCTTTTTTTTAATTTTTTAATAAGCATGCCTAATTTCTGATCGTTTGATAGCAATAACGTGTCCGTACGTCATTCGGGGGATGAGAAAACTTGATTTCAACAGACGGACAGACAGACAGACGGACATGGCTCAATCGACTTCCCTATCTATAAGGATTCAGAATATATATACTTTATGGGGTTGCAAATGAATATTGTAGAAATTACAAACGGAATGACAAACTTATATGTATGTATAACCCTTGTCACCTCTGGTGAAGGGTATAAAAATAAGAAAATTATAGTTGGTCACGCCCGACAAAACTATACACTACACCTCTCAATATGTATAAAATAAAAATAATATGTTATTACATGGCCCTTATGGGCCGTTTGCCCTTAAGTGTTTTTAAAAAGCAAACATGATCGAATAAATCAAACAAACATATCCATTGAGATTTTCACAATGTATTAAAGACACGTTTTCAAATAACAAAAGAGATTAAAAAATATCCTTTTTAGTGACTATTTATAAACAAATGTATAGAAACAGTTAAAAATCAGAAAAAATATTAAATATAATTTAAATTCAACATGATTTTTTTATCGTAATTGGGCCTTAATAGGTATGTACTTTCACTTAAAACTATGATATGCCTAAATGTTACGCCACAAACTTCAAAAATCACCTCTACTTAAAATATATTTTCATTTAATCTATTTCTCATTCTATTCTTAAAAACAGATGTCAAAACACAATTTCTTAATACATATTTATGTATTTATGTGTGTATGTATTATTCTTATACATACGTTCATATGTATTTGTTGTTAGTTTTTATGCTTTCAAAAACAAAAAAGTAAGAATGAAGAAGTCTTTTCGTTTCACAGTCAGACAATTGATACACGTTTTAAACATTTAGAAAAATATCATTGTTTATGTTGCGTCATTAAGGTCGAAATCCACAGTCATTAGTCAACTATTTGTACACTAAAATGATAACTATTGTCTAACTAATACGAG
Source organism: Paykullia maculata (assembly GCA_003055125.1). Lineage (NCBI taxonomy): Eukaryota > Metazoa > Arthropoda > Insecta > Diptera > Rhinophoridae > Paykullia > Paykullia maculata. Next base: position 12,344 of record NDXZ01022261.1, read on the forward strand.
CTTTTGGTGCCCTAACCAATGGCAAACTAAGATCTGTTAATAAAATACCATCAGTTAACTAATGACAGTGAATTTGGGCATAAATGTTTTTTGTTTGACCTTGTACTAAAGTGTTTATATTTATGTTGCTGTAATGTGTAGTAATTTGTTGTTGTTGTTTTTAGTAAATTATATAAATGTTGATTTAATTAAAATAAATAGTCAAATAAAAAACAATAAATGCAAACCCCTTCGTCATTGAAAAACAAGATATTTCTAAGTAGAAACTTTGACAATTTATTAAAATAAAGTATTTTTTACACAAAAATTCGGCTTTAAAAAATAATTTTTTTTACAAAAACAAAGTCGAATTTTATACCCACGAAGTTTTTATTATATGTCAGATATGTTTGGTATTGAAAATGGAAGGAGTCGGTCTAACAGAAAAAAGTTATGCATCATCAACAAAAAGCTAGCAACTACATATAAGCCAAAGCACAGTGATATTTGACGATGACGTAACTTTGCGCCACCATATATATTTATTCAATTTTATAAAAAATAAATGATTGTGTTATATTCTGGTGTCTCTAAACTGTTTATAAAAGCTCGTTTAGAAAAGTCATAGTTTGATAACAGAAATTATTAAAAACACATTAACAGTTTTTAAGAAGTTAAAATTTACTACATCTTTAGATGACCTAAGGGCAGTAGTAGTCAGAATTGACAACACGATAGATTACAAAAGAACAGTCAAGTCATTTAAAATACAATATTTAAAACAAGCTCAAAATTTTAACAAATTTTTGGGATTAAAAGCTACGAATTACAACAAATGATTGAAGTAATGATTTATTGCCTGAATATGTTTTTACCAATTTAGACAGAAGTATGTACATAAAATTAAGTTTAATATTTTTAATATTTGTCTACCCTTTTACAGAATATAATAGTTTTGTCAATGTATAATTTCACGTTTTTTTATGTTTGGCAAAAAGCCAATTGTGTTTCTAAGTTTTGAACAGCTAACACAGATACATATCTTTAGAGAACAAAATTATTTTAAGCCCCGCCAAATTGTTACACCCATAAGTACTATTTCAAAATTTATGTTTATTATTAAAATGGAAATGTTTTTAGAAAATATAATAAAATAAACAATAATAAAAATAAACTTTAATATTTTGTTTAACTCGTGTATTTCTCGTATATAATGTATTAAAAAACTTAAAAAATTCAAACAATTTGGAAACATTTTTTTTTAAATTTTTAATAAAACATTTGGCAAATTTTTAACGTTCTATTTCAAATTAAAGTTATGCGTTTTTAATTGTTTATAAAAGAAAAATATTTTTAAACATTTCCAGTTCTATAAAAAAAAAAAAAAAATAAAAACTAATTTATAACCGTCAAGGCGACTGTTACCTTAAAGTCTCGAGAGGTCATCTGATTATAATTTACATTTGCGTTTTGTATTTGTCATTTAAGTATATGAAACAAAACAAAACAAAATATATGGTCAAGGTTATTTTACAACATCTTCACATGAGAATATTTACAGTTAGAACAACAATTCAGAGGCAATATTTTAAACTGACAACGTACTTAAACTGCAACGACAAACTGCACGATTTTACAGTTGCAATGAGTTGTTTCATAAAAAATTGTCTTTTATCTTTAATATTTTATGAATAGATTTTTGCATTTTCTTTGACTCTTCTACTTATACAAGTTCACTTATGCCGATTTTTTAAAAAGTCTTGCTAATGCAGACGCACATGATTAAAAGTAACATTTTATCACAATAGTGAGTGATTTTGTATGACTCCTATATCACGATTTCCATCTCTAGTGCCTAAATTTATGTGCGCATTAAACAAATTGCTTAATCTCTCGCCTGTCGAGTTTATTGTAATTCATCACTTGATTTCAACAATTAATAAACGTTTTTTCTTTGGTCCTTTTTTCTTTCTTTCTGATTATTTAACTAGACACTATGAAATGTTTTTTTTGGGCTTAAACGAAATTTTAATAATTTTTATTTTTTAGCATTAAAAAGTTTTATTTAAATTATTTTTCACACTTAACAAAAGAGCGAGTGCGACAAAAACAACATTAAAAAAAACACACACAAACAAATTTATTTTTGTAAAGCTGTTTTTGCACAAAACATTGTCAACTTTTTTTTTTTTTTAATATGACAACAATTTGTTAACCAAACAACTTCTTATTTTGGAAAAACAGATGTTGGAAATTTTTACAAAAAAAAACTTGTAGTTTTATAACAGAAAACCCCCAAAAAAACATTGCCTGAATCCCAAAGACAGAACATGATTTTAAAATAATTTAGTAAAACTTTGCATTTTCCTAGTCAAAACTATGACCAACTAAAAGATGAATTTTTTAATAACATAAAGATTAATGTATGGCTTAAAACAGTTTTAAATATTATTTACATATTTAAAGTTTGTATCTGTTTAGATAATAAATATATTATCTAATAAATTTAATAAATAATTAATTTATGCATAAAACTACACATGAAATAAATCTTTTAAAAAATGCTAGATTAAAATGCTTGACCTTTAACTCTTAATTATTCCAGTAATATCTTATTTAAAATATATATGTTTATGTTTATGGTATATCGGTAATTCCAAATTAAGGTACGAAAATGTTCAGATGTCAAGGCATTTTATGGTTAAAAAAAATGACACGTTTTTCTCGCAAGTCTGGTTTTATAGGAAACAACGGAAAAGGAAAACAGATATGTTGTTGCCCCCTCCTAAGATGCCATTACTAGCAGAATTCCACCAAATTTAATATACGTATGTATATGTATTTGTATTCAAGAACTTGAAAATAAGAAAACATAAAAACTAGGTAAAAATCGCTATGTAATAAACAAAAAATGTTTAACTTTTGACTTTCCTATTTGTTTAATGAAACAAAAGAAAATCTATGCAATAAGTTAAAAGTTCGGGGCACTTTTGCAAGATGGAAGGCTTATTAGCACTAACAAAAATATTTCTTCCGGGATTTTAAAAACACTGATGTTATTTTTTTTTTGACACACACCTAAGCATCAATTAACTCATAATCATGACTAGTTTTTATTTAATTAATTTTAACTTCCGTTTTTATGATAATTTTCATGTCAAATGAGCAATAATAAATAATAAAGCTTAAACTTTATTTGAACATTTTGCTTACAGAAACAAGCAAATAAAACATTTTTATCTAAAATTTTAAACATACATATATTGTATATTGTATTATATATATATTATTGTATTATTGTATATATGTATTATATATCATAACTAAATAAGCAAACTGAATAATTTTTTAATATTCTGTAGTTAAACCATCACGTTTATACTAGTTAATTATTTGAAACATTGTGCTGATTGCAAATAAACACTAAATGACTCTACAGTCTCCTAAATATTATTAACAAATACTAGCAAGTTTTGATTCACTTATAATTATTAAAGCAAAAGCACGTGACAATTGCCTCGTCATAAAATTAAATAATATAGTTTGATAATGGAGCAAGTAATCTTATAACAATTTTGACATTACAATCATACAAACATCTGTTTCAAGATTACAATCAAAATAGTCTTCTGCACTTAATAATTGATTCTGATTTTTATACCCTTCACCACAGGTGACAAGGATATATATGTTTGTCATTCCGTTTGTAATTTCTACAATATTTATTTGCGATCCAATAAAGCACATATATTCTGAATCCTTAGAGACAGGGAAATCGATTAAGCCATGTGTGTCTGTCAGTCTATTGAAATCAACTTTTCTCAGCCCCCCGATGTCGTACGGAGCCGTGATTGGTGATCTTTTTTTTACACAAAAATCATTATATTTTTACGTAAGAGATGCCTTTTGGGAAATTTCAAAAGAAAAAATAATAAAATTTTTGTTTTTTTTTTTTTGTTAACCAAACTATATACATAGAGTCGGTTTGAAAACCGCCGTTTAAATTTATAAACATCCGTCGAAAATATAACAACTTATACTTAAAGTATGTTAACCCAAACAAGAATTATAATAACTTATTAAAGTAACTCCTAACATTTTTGTCGTTTAACAGAAACTCTTAGAAAAAACCTCTAGAGCCGGTTTGAAAACCGCCGTTTAAATTTATAAACATCCGTCGAAAATATAACTACTTATGCTTAAAGTATGTTAACCCAAACGAGAATTATAATAACTTATTAAAGTAAATCCTAACATTTTTGTCGTTTAACAGAAACTCTTAGAAAAAACTTTTAGAGCCGGTTTGAAAACCGCCGTTTAAATTTATAAACATCCGTCGAAAATATAATTACTTATACTTGAAGTATGTTAACCCAAACGAGAATCATAACAGTTAATTTTAGTGGCTCCTAACATTTTTTTCAGTTTAAGTGTATGCAGCATTTATATCTTTTTAGATACCGACAAATAAATTTTTACGTTTCACAATATTATCTTGTTATTAGAAAACAACTTCTAATTAATGCAGACGGTATTTAATACTCATTGAAAAGTATGTTATTGAGTAAGAGCGATTCATTGTCCAGTTTTTGCTGGGTATGTATATATTTGAATTTATGAAAAAAACTACAACAAAAAACCATCTTATTAGTAAAACATTCACTGTCAGTGCAATCTGCGTTGCATATATATCTGCATAAATTTATGTTATTAAAGAATTTTATTGTACACAGTGTAAGTATGATAAATAAACAACTTTTATTATGTACTAGCCAAGCCCGGCGCGCGTTGCTACGCCC
>NDXZ01022287.1:0-14070 GCA_003055125.1 Paykullia maculata
TGCGTTTGGCGAAAAAGGTGAAAAATAATCTGACAACCCTGGTGGTGGCAGTGACTGCAGCAGCATACAAAGTAAGTTTGATGAAAACAATAAATCCCTACCAAAAAGCCAAAAGCAAACACAATTAATATGTCCGCCCGTCCGGCTGTGAGCGTCTGTCATGTTTTGTGTTTTTGTTTGTTGCAAAAAGCCAACAATCAATTGAGAGTTTTAATAAACACGGCCAAGAGAAAACTAAAATAAAAATGAAAAGTGTGAAAAGCTTAAAGGGGTAAAGTTAAACAGAAATGAGGGGGTTTAAAAACAACGCCTGTAATTAATTTACTATAGGAGTAGAGTAACCATCAGATGATGGTCGACCCTACTTTTTTACTATCTACTTTTAGATAGATTTTAAACGTTTTGTTGTGAAATGAGTTACTGCCTCATAACTGATTCTTAGGTAGAAAGAATGGTTAAAAAAGTCTGTTAACACTTACAAATTTTAAAATATGGTAAAATTTGAAAACTTATTCGGCCGACAGAAGTATGAGTCTTAAATCTTTTCGGTCGTTTTCTCTTCAAGAAATCTAGGCGAAGAATAATCCTAATCTATATAGTCAAAGAGGCAGATAAAGTTTGTTTGTTTCACAATTTTTTCCAGTAATATTTTATGACGTATTTTAAGAACTACATACATATACATATGTAATCAAGATTTGCATTTAATCTGACTTGAACTTCTTTAGAAACTATTTTACTTAAACTATAAGTGAAAACAACCAGGGGAGAAAACGCATTACCAGACATGTTTGTGAAATTTTAACAATTAAATACTTTTAATTTGGCAGTAGCAAATTAAATAGTTTCATTCGTTATTCAAGGCAATATGTAAATAGTTATTTATATAAATTATAAATGTATATAAATAAGAAATTACTTATTTATGGAAATATTGATATTTTCTGAGCATGTTTGTGGAGACGTTACCGTTAAATACTTACAAATTTTCATTAGTTACTTCGATAAAAATTGTCTCATGGGGGCCAAAATTACACCGGATTATAGCTGGGAAAGCAAAACAAGAATATTCTTTAAATAAAATATTTAGATGGCGCCAGCAATGCGGCTTGTTCTCATCTGTTCGCCTTATCTTGTCACTAAAGGGAAAAACTTCATTAATTTGTAGTAGGAATTGGGCTCTAAAATATTAAGAGAGCACTTAAAGTTCAAATAAAAAAAAACTGGAAGGGAGTTAAAAAAGGTTTGGGGAAATAAAATAAAATCCATAATAAAAGGGATTTTGTTTTAAAATAAAAACAAATGAATTAAGATGCATCTATTATCGTTTTTTTATAATGAGGCGCGTTGATATAATATGTATAATAGTTTTGATGCATGTTTGCAATCATTTTTTTGTACATATTTTAATCTCACTCCATAAACTACATATAGTCGCATGAGCTATGATTAAAATTATATTTTTAATTTAATCAATAAAGATAAAAGAATTTCATACAATTATTATAAAATTTTTTTTTAATTTTTGCATGTTGTCAGAAATTCTGACGGCAATCCTAACTGCAGAAAACTTTGAATAACTAATAATACACTCACGTGTGACCAATGGAAACAGATGTGGTTGAATTTATTGAAAGTTTTTCTGCCTTAGACTAATAACAACAAAAACATCAACAATGCAACTACAAAGTCAGTACCAATAGCAACAATAACGACGATAACAAAAAAAGAAAAACAAATAAATACACAAACTTACCAAGAAAAAGAGCAGTTTCTGATACAGTACCCGTACAAATATTAACAGGTAAATAAATAAAAAAATCTCTTAATTAAATTTTTTTTTGAACATCAGTAGTTAAGTAATAGTTTAGTGGAATGTTATTCTTTTTGCTTAGTTATTATTTGCCAAGTTACATATTGTACATATGTACATACGCTTGCAAGTGCACAAACACTTCCTCATGAAAAGAGTCAGGAGGAAAGTAGGAGTTCCGTAAAAAGTACAAGAAGAGTGATGTCAACTTAGCCCCTTTCGTGCTAAACTTATCCAGATTGCAGATACCCAAAATGCAAAGAAAATTTGTTTGTAGCCCAAAACAGCAGTTTTCCTTCGAACATGGGTATATTTGATTAATCTTTTGTTTAATTGTTTGTTTAATAAAGCTATTTTATCGTAGAAAAGCATAAGTTTCTAAGAGCTGATTTATTTAAATAATTGTATAACGATTGATAAACATATTTAGTTAAGTACTAAATCTGCATTTTGAAACAAGCAGCTTTCTGCTTGCAAAATTATTATGTTACTTATTTAACAACTTAAATTATTAACTGCTTGAATGAATGAAATTTCAGCAGAACTATCAAGTCAAAATCCAAATTTTGTTAAGCAACGACTATTTTTAAATGAATTAATGCAAACACTCAGCTCTCGCTTTGTGCATAAAACAATACTTTAGCTTCATATAAAAACTAACGATTCGTTCTAAAATCTTGAAAAACCGCATAAATTTAATATTTAACACAATAGCTCAATAAAACACAAAAAAATTTACATATGGGCTTTTCTCCAGTGTCGAATGCGACATTCGTACGCATTCAAAGTGAAAAAAAAACATATGCCAAAACATTATTTAACTTTAACAAAAGGCAAAGCTTATAGCTCTTGATTAGCACTACAATCAGTGGTAGGTTGATTTTGGGCAATTGTTCGTTTTCAAAATAATTACAAAAAACCAAGGCATTCGCATGCGAACAAAACTAAAGTCGCATTCAAATCAAACAAAATAAACACTGATTTCAGCGAAACCTGAAGGTATATTTTAATACAACTAATTTTAAACTGTTTTTTTATTTAATTTTAATCACTGTCGCACGCGACATGGTGCATTTTCATTTAAAAATTTTATATTTTGTGTTTACATACTTATACAAATAAAGTTATTTTAGAAAAAAAAAATATTTGGAATTTTTACATTTTACACTAATGATGTCGCACGCTACAAACTTTAAATAAGTATAGAAAGCAAAGCGCTAGTATTTTCCAGAAAATTTGTTTTTATACAATTTGCAATAAAAATATCTGCTTGTTACTAATATTTGATGCGCATTGTACAAATGTTCTTTTTCAATGTCGCACGCGACATCGAAATATACGGCAAATAAAAGCAAAAAATTACCGTAATTGGCAATCGCATCGAGATTTAAAAGACCAAATGTCAATACATAATGCCTCTCATTAAGATCATTAATCAAAACCAAACATGCAATAGAAATGTTTAAAATAGAACTTTTGCACTTGTTCGACTTTGCATTCGAATATTTCAAAATGTGTTAATAATAAATATTAGATTTGTTTACATTGGTTAAATTTGATAGATTCTCTATAAAAATATGTTAAAATAATATACTTTTTAGACTTTGAATTTTTTGGCTTCGGTTGACATTTCTGTGGAAATGCCCATACATTTATAAAATATTAATAAAAAATCTTAATGTTCAAATGAAAAATATAATAATTAACAAATAATAAATCTTATTTAATTAAACAATAAAAAGAAAAAAAAAACAATTTAGTAAAAATTAACAAAAATAAATTTTTATTCCAACAATAATCAAAATATATGCTATTTTTTTGTATAAAAAGAAATAAGTAAAACTAGAAATGATATAATGACTAGAAAACGACATCAAAGAATTTGTAGGAACCTTAATCGCTTCTTTTTTATTAAAAAAACTGGTTGTCAAACTCTGCGATCTTTAATTTTTAAGTTGTTTATGCAAATCTCGTTGTCAGGAAAATAGATCATCTAGTCCACGATGAAGCTTTAAAAAAACTTTTATGTATATATTATATATTTTAATTCTCATAAAATAAGACCTGAGTATACTACTGTATTAAGTATTAAAGCCATAAACATACTATAATTTAATTTAATACATATTCAAAACATAAGTAATTGTAAAAAAAAAAGAAAAAAAATTATTTATTCGTAGAAAATTTATTAGATTTATTTCTTTAAGAAAATTTTAAGGACCTTTTATAGTCCATGAAGATTAGGTTAGGTTTAACAAAAATTAAAAAAACAAATTACAATACATACATATGTACATATATGTATAAGTAAAACAATCGATACAATTAAGTTCTAAATAAAACGTCATTCAAATGGCCTCTACAACTTCTTCTGCAGGAATGAATTCGATGAACCCAATTTTCGAGCCCTTTTTCCACTAAATCAAGTCGTATGTCATGAATGGCACGTTCAATATTGACTTGTAAAGCTTGAAGAGTCTGGTTTATTTCGAAAGATCAATGACTTCAAATAACCCCACAAGAAATAGTCTCATGGTGTTAAATCACAACTTCTTGGAGGCCATTTAATATCACAATTTCTTGAAATAATCGAATCTCCAAACTTTTCGCCCAATAATTCAACAATAATTCAAATGCAACAAGCATTTGCTGTGTGGCACGTAGCCAAACGTTGTTCTTGCGTATATCACTCCATGATGAAATTGTAAACACTACTGAATACATTGAAAAACCAACGAAAATTCATGACATATTACAAATAGCCAAAACGTCACTTCAAAATCGTATCATCCCTTTCGGAAAACTAGATATATAAGAAAATTAAAATAAAAAGAATAGTACAAAGAATCAATGAAACTTAAAGCAAAGTTAAGGAGTAAAATAATTTAAACAAAATAACAATACAAAACTGGTAATATTGCAAAAATAATTAAGAAAAAAGTAAAAAGAAAGTAAAGAAAATGAGGCTAGATATTTTACAAAACATATTCCTTAAGTGTTTTCTTAAAATTCAATCTCTCAGCAATTTGTTTAATGTATGTGAGCATTGAATTTCAAAGCTTAATGGCATTGATGAAAAAGAATCTGTTTGTATTCAAGTAGTTGCATTTAGGGGGTATTAACAGCACACCTCTGGAAGACCTACCAAATATAATTTTGTCAAACAAGAAAGCCGGTGATCAAATATTTATAAATTTGTGCAGAAATAGAAGATTTCGCATTTAAATAGACATACAACAATGTATGTTCATTTGTATGTATGTATAATAATTGCGATTTTTCAAAAAATATGGCACTCCTTACAAACCAACGTTTTATATATTAAGCCCTTCTTAGCCCATTTTTCAAAAGCTTTACACAATTTGAAAATCAAGAGTTGGCATCACTGACAAAATGTACAATTAAGATTTTTATATAACGGATAGACGACGTTAAATGGCGTCAATGTAGTTACGTTTATATGTAGATAGGTTTAAAAAGATATGTACTAACATTTAGATATACATATGTATGTATGTATATGCACATATATAAAAAGCTGAATGTAGTATGTTATGGATAGATAGGTAGATGTGACTATTAAGGGAGAAGAGACAACAGATACTTTATCTCTCTCTCTTTCGTTCTTGCTCTAACTATAAAATATAACATCCAGATCCAAAAACAATTTCAAATAGTAGACAAAAAATACTAATCCGGAGAATTTATATTGATGGTGGTGAAATTGTGCTATGAAAACAACAACATTTAATACTCAAATTTTCTACTTGTTCACATACAGACGCATACTCTCACTTATGTTTTAATCTGCCTAAATCCATATCCGTATAGTATTTTAGTGTAGTGGTAACTTAGATTTGCTTACGTATTGTCGTTCTTGTTCCCTTTAAGTGTGTCTGTTTTTTTGAATACGCTTTATTCCAAAAGTGCGGGTGATTGTAGAGATTTTCATGTATCCGTACTGACTCATGTCGAATGTTATTTCAGTCACAGATTCAGTATCTGACGTGTTGCTTGTTCGAACGCATCATTTCACGAACATAAACAATAAAAGAAACGAGAAAAAAATAAGAAAATAATTACAAGAAAACCAAACCATATTTTCTCTATTTTACCTTAAAAAAATTATACCTATCAGTTATATAAATAAACAAATAAATGTTAAATTAAAGAAAAATTAAACTAATTGTTATTAAGAGAATTAAAAATAAATAGAAAAATTATATTCTTACCAACCAAAAAAAAAAAAAATATATAAACAAATAAAGTGTATCATAATTTGAAATACAAGTAAAAATGCTTAATTGATTTTTGTGTTAAAAGCGACAAAAATATTTGTAGTTAAAAAACAAATAAGTCAAAGTAAAGTAAGAACAAAAATAAAAAAAGTTTAAGCGCAAAAAGTGCTCCAGCATGCATACACTTTTCACCGATCAGAATACATTTTCACGTCATTACGCCCAAACCGCCGGCTACCCTACATCAGCAGCTACAGCCGCCGGTGCTATGACTACAGCAGCCGCTCACTATGCTTATGATCAGTATTCCCGTTACTCCTATCCAGCCTCTGCCTATGGCCTTGGAGCTCCTCATCAGAATAAGGAAATTGTTAAGCCGCCTTATTCCTACATCGCCCTCATCGCTATGGCCATACAAAATTCCAGCGATAAGAAAGTCACTTTAAATGGCATCTACCAATACATCATGGAACGTTTTCCCTACTACCGTGACAACAAACAAGGTTGGCAAAATTCCATACGTCACAACCTTAGTCTGAATGAGTGCTTTGTAAAAGTGGCTCGTGATGACAAAAAACCAGGAAAGGGTTCCTATTGGACTTTGGACCCTGATTCCTACAATATGTTTGACAACGGTTCCTTCTTGCGTAGAAGGCGGCGTTTTAAGAAAAAAGATGTCATGCGTGAAAAGGAGGAGGCCATGAAACGCCAAGTTATGATGAATGAAAAATTGGCAGAAATGAAACCGTTAAAGCTAATGACGGCTAATGGCAGCATCATTGATGCAAAGCACATGGCTCATGCTCATCACTTTAAGAAGGAACCTTTAAGCATGGACTTAGGATGTTTAAGCGGTAAAGATTCTGTAGCCGCAGGACTAAGTACTGCAGCTATGTTAAACTCCTGCCATGATAGTTTAGCTCAGATGAATCACTTGACAGCCGGTGCTGTAGATCATCCTGGATTTACAGTGGATTCTCTAATGAATGTCTACAACCCAAGATTACATCACTCGGCTTATCCTTATCATCATGCTTTAAATGAAGAAAATCTTTCCGTAGCAGCCTCAACACAAATGCATGCTCACCATGCGGCGGCTGCTCATCATGCACAACAATTAAGGCATCATCATCACCATCACGTACCCAGTCATGGCCATCCCTTAACTCCAGGAGGAGTCAGTCACAATGGTGTTCAATTAGGCGGCATAAGTTCCGGTACCACAACCACAACTTCTTCGGGTAATTCTCCAACCAACATTACCACGTCGCATGGACCAGGACATGGTGGATGGTATACCCCGGAAACACCTCCCTCCGAGCCCATAAATAACAATGTTAATAATACTACTCCTACAAATTCCAACAATAATAATAATAATCATCATCATAGCAATAATAATCATTCAGTTGTAAACAACAGCCCCTCATCCGCAATACCTGGCCATACATCATTGGGTTTCAGAGACTTGATATACGAACAAAATCAATCATGTCAAATAGATTCCGGCAGTCCTACGGGCAGCATACAATCCGCAAGTTCACCCGCCCCACCAGTATCATCTAGTGTGTCTACAAATGTCGCCGCCGCTGCCTTCATAAGTTCGCACCATCATCATCACCATCATCACTTAAGCGGGAATTTAGGCAATTTGAGCAATCTCAGCAACTTATCGCATTATAGATCTCATGTCGGCCACTATCAGGATTACGGCATCAAATATGGCGTTTAATTTCATAAAAATAAAAAACACATCATCTGTACATAAAAAGTCAGCAACAAATAGTGTAAATATTTAAAACAATCTTAGGATTTATAACTCCTTTCACTAAGTAAACAAATCTTACACTTAAACAAATGTATGTATGTATATACGATATTTTAATTCAATTTAGTTGTTATTATTAAGTAATACCTTCATTGTTTACATATATATTTTTATAGGTTATGTTAAAACAGTATTTAGTCCTAGTTATCGTATTGGCAATTCATTTTTCGTTGCTTTAAGGCGGCCTGTTGTTACAATTTGCCAATAGCAAAAATTGGAATGTTATCGGATAGATATTTCATTTTTTCATTATTATAAGTAATCATTGCTAAAGGAAATACCATTTTACCTTTAGCTTTTAACGTAAAGTTCAAGCATCTAAAGTTTTAATTTTCATTGTTCGTTTGTTTTTATGTCAAAGTAAACAAGTCAATAAAAGTACGATGTTTGCTCAAGACGTTTAGAAGAACTACTTTAAATTGTTAAAAGTAATCCAGTTGTGCTCTGGCACTGCCATATTTTAATAAAATTATTCTTTATTTTACAAGGAGGTTGAAATAACGTAAAATAGTAAAAGTGATTTTAGTTTTTTAAAGGCATGTTATAATAACAGGCCTTAATGTTATATGTACATATGTATGTATGTATGTATGTATATGTGTAAATTACGAATAAAAAACGAAGAGAATTACAAAGTAGATGACAATTGTTATTTTTACATAAGTGTGATTCAAGTTGGGCAAATGCCACTTTACCATTTTTATACCCTTCACACATGTGGCAAGGGTATATATAGGTTTGTCATTCCGTTTATAATTTCTACAATATTCATTTGCGACCCTATAAAGTATACATATTCTGGATTCTTATAGATAGGAAAGTCGGTTTAGTCATGTCCGTCTGTCCATGTGTTGAATAAAATTAAGTTTTCGTAGCTCCCATATGTCACCCAGACTTGTATAAGGTATCAAACGTTTGGAAATACTTTCGAGAAAAGGCAAGATCCATCATACCGGCTGAAATATAAGCAAAAAAAAAGACGACTTCCACTTTTTTTACACAAAAAAATTATTGTTTTGCAGCTTTGAGATAAGCTACAGATGTATTTGGAAAAAATTAGACAGTTTGGGCCACAGATGGTGAAGGGTATATAAGATTTGGCACAGCCAAATATAGCGCTCTTGTTTTTATTACGGTTATCTATGAAAAATGTCTACTTATAATTTTAAAGATATATTACAATTTTGAAAATAAAAGTATTTGATTTAAAAAAAATATGTGGAGATCAGACTCTTAGAATAACTTGATAGTATCAAAATAAAAATTATTTAATTTTTTATTAAAATAAAATATCTAAAAAAATATTTTTAATAAAATTATAAAAAAAAAGCATTTCGGCGATTTTACATTAGAGAATATAAGCAGTTCTTTCATACCTAAGCCATGTCTCACTATCAGATAAAAGTGCTGCTTAAAGAACGTGTTTCGGTTTTTGTTGTGTTTTTGTTTTTGTTACTTACAGCAATAACCCACGTGTTAAATTATTATTTTTCTTTAATGTTTATGTAATTGTTTGTAATGTTTATGTAATGTTTATGTAAAAAGAACAAAATGTTTATATTAATTACCAATTTCTGATAGAAGCAATTTATGAAATTATGATTTAAAAAAAAATATTCAATGAAACACTTAAGTTTCTTACTTTCGCAAATAGACAAGTTTTCGTGACGTGATTTATGTTAACATTTTTATACTTTTGTGAAAAAGCCATTTACCTGCTAACTTGTTTATTTGTAAAGGAAAAGATTTTCATCAACTTGCTATTTAGCATAAAAATGACTAATGGGCCGTTATTTTTTAACATTATTTAAAAATTCAAAAAAAATGTGCACAAAACGCAGTTCTATTTATAGTACACACAAAAGCATATAAAAGAAGTTTTGCAGAGGAACTTAAAACTATTAGTCTATTAATTTGTGGATGTGTAAAAATATGCACTTTAAAGTTCATATAAGGTTACAATAAAAATACCTGAAATAAATGCCATAAAAAATTTTGGTTTCTCATATGTTTTTCTTACAAAAGATAGATTTTTTATATTGGCAAATTATAAAATTTTTTTGGAAAAATTAGTTGGTTAAATATACTCGTATACTACCAATTAAAGTTTTTCATTGGTGCAAATGTTTAAATCTGCGCGACGTATTTTAAATTTTATATGATAGAAAAGTTCGGAAAATTTGTCAAAAAATGCTTTAAAATAGGATTTCTCTCTTGATATTAATATATCACTTTCATATTTTAATTTTCTTTGATTTTGTAGTTGTTATAATGAAATAATATTTATTATATCTCCTTTCTTCTTCTCCCTTATTTTTACCTTACAAATTTAATGGATCAAAGAGATTTTCTATGCTATAAACATTTAACGATTATGTACCCGTTCTTTGTTGGCTCATTTCTCTGCTATCTAGAAAATAACAAAATCTGTCATGACATTTAATTATCTTGAAATAAATTACTTTTTCAGATGGACGAATCTAAATTGCTATTTTTTAGGAACCTGAATTATTATACATTACAACTAGCTGCAATATTTGCAATATTTTCTTAATATTACAATTCTGCTTAGCTTTTTTGTATTTTTCCTAACATACATACATATTTAACTGACAATTACCTTAACTTACAGATATTAAAAGAAATATGTTAACATAGTTTGGCACTATTTGCTTCAGTTTTGTTTTAAATTAACCTTCATTATACTAGGAAAATTATACCCACTTAATCCCATGTCTCGATAACTGCAGTTTATTAATAGTAGTGTTTCCATATTATAAATGAAGAAAAGCGTCAGGTCTTAAATTGCAAAAAAGGGTGAAAGCGCCACGCAAAAAAAAAAAAAATCAAGAAAAGCACAAACATATTGTTTTTATCAATTTATTTAATTTAGGAGTAAGTAAAAACCTAAAACCAAATAACGATTTTATAAAAAACAGAATTGAGGTAACATTTTCATTTTTTTAAGTAACACTTAAAGGTAATTTGTAATAACGACAACATACTTTTTCTTATTTAATACCGTATTTAATATGCAAAAATGGCTGAGTTTAAACAAAAATAAATGCTCGACTTTGTAATTTGAGTAACGAAACGAAGGTATACGAATAAAAAAGTTAGCAAGTTAATAAAAAGGATTTTCACCTAAAGAATTTTTAAAATTGTACACTTTAAACCAAAATTGATTACTTCTTTTCATATTTTTGATTTTAGGAACGCTGTGTTATTTAGGGGAATTTATATTTTCTTTATTAGAGACGAATTACTAATAAAATTTGTTTAGAAATCAATAACATCCGCTTCGTTATTTTAAAAAATATTCTCTACAATAAATATCAATATTTTTGTTGCAATTCAAAATTTCAATCAATATTTTTTGTAGCAATTTAACATTTTAAGAAAGTTTTTGTCTAAGTTCGAGTACTAATTGTATTTTAAATTCTATTAAATTTCATATTATAGTATTAGAGGAGTATTTGATAAAAATAAAAGGGTAACAAGACTAAAAAAGCGTCAAAATGGGAGCACTGATTGTAATGCATCTTAGTTTATTGTGGAAATTTAAAACTTCGATTTTGTCCCCCTATATCATTACCTATGTATCTCAACCTAGATTGATAGTCCCCAATTTTACATTTCTAGATTCCTAAACTCAAAAAATGTATAACCGTTCCAAAAAAGTTGTAAAAATACTTTTAATACCCTTCACACATGTGGTAAGGATTAACCATGCCAAGTTGCGTGTGTCTAGCATTTCACGCCTGTTCTTTCTAAAGCCACCATTGGATATTTAGTTTATCAGGTTTCCTCGGTGTCTTTGAAAAGAGTTGCTTCAGCGGTAAATGTGACCGTATTCTGTTTGACAGGTAAA
Source organism: Paykullia maculata (assembly GCA_003055125.1). Taxonomy (NCBI): domain Eukaryota; kingdom Metazoa; phylum Arthropoda; class Insecta; order Diptera; family Rhinophoridae; genus Paykullia; species Paykullia maculata. Next base: position 11,751 of record NDXZ01022287.1, read on the forward strand.
CACATCAAATTCATAAAATTAATTTCCATAAAATTTTATTAATGTACATGTTTTTTAAACAATTAAATCTACATGTTTTGTTAAATACTGCAGAAAATTTAAGAGTTTTACAAATTTATTTCATATAAATGTTAAAATTGGCATATATTTTAACTTTGTGGCTCATTTTAACCCAAAGGAGATACTAGGGTTATTTAAAAAAAAAAAATTAATTAATGTACTTTTTATTAAAATAGTTAAGTCTTAATGTTTTGTTCAAAAACGTAGAAAATTAAAGATTTTTACAGATTTATTTCATATAAATATTAAAATTGGGATATATCTGAACTTTGTGGGTCATTTTGACCCAAAGAAAATACTAGGGTTAATTTCCAAAAAAAAAAAATTTAAATGTTTTTTTTTATTAAAATAGATTAATCTACATTTTTTGTAAAATAATGTAGAAAGTTAACGAGCTTCATACATTTATTTTATATAAATTGCAAAATTTGCATGTTTCTTACCTTTGACCTCAATGCGTGCCCATTAAACGTTGTCCGATTTGGCTCAAATTGTCAGCACTAAAGTTTTAGACGGCACTCCTTAAAATTAAATTGAAAAAATTGGCTGTCACCCTATCTGAAACAAGTGAGGAATATTTGAATTTTATCTTTATTCATAATATTATTTTGCATAATTTTGGACTATAATTTATAACACAAAATTTGTATAACTTTTGTGTTTAGAAAAGTATAACAATATATACAGATGGAGGACTCGAAAAGAAAACAAATATTAGCGTAACAAAATTCTGAGCCGAAGTATTTTAGTTCAGAAGCAAATAACATTATTTGTGGTGGTCGGAACATCAGACCACCTTGCAGTTGTATACGTAAATGTCGAAATGTCGAGTCTGAAGAAAGAATTTGTAATACCTTTTATGGTCTAGCATCTCACGGTCTGCACATAACGAAAGTAAAGTGGATGTTGTAGAAATTATTTAGATATTTTTATAATTATTAGCATTTGCTTTTTGGTATAATTTGTAAAATCTTTGCATTAATAAATTTGGTACATTTTTTAATATAAAATAATACAGAATTTTTTACTGCCTGCAGAAAAGTATAAGAAATGTTGTTTTTCAAAGTAAAAAATTATTTAAATAAATTTAGGCAGTAACAATGTATGTAAGCCACAATTATTTAATTAAAGTGTTACTTCCAAAGGGTTTTAAGCATTCATCGATAGACACGTCTTAGTTATCCTCATAAAACGCACGTACGGTTATTGTCGGGAAACTTACTTGTTCAGAATACTCATTCGTTTAATTATCACGCATTAAATAATCCTGTTCAAGAAAGGAAAATTTAACTCAAGCCATAGTGAAATAAATAAAATAAGTTTATGGCCCTATGCTCCTTGTAGGAACTACGGGAATTTATATATATATATATAGTGAAATAAATAAACGTTTTTTTTTTAAATTATTTTTGTAAAGACACATATTCAAATGAAACATTTTAAAAATAAAAATAATTTTGCCTAAAAATGTTTAATTGAATTGCTAACATGAATGAGGATTTTAACAATGTTAAATGTAATGGAATTTGGTTTTTTTATTCTATAAAATCTAAAAGTTTTTGCAAGTGCTTGAAAGCATAATATGAGTGTCGGAAGTAAACATACATACTAAAATTGTTGTTTGCAAGAAAAAGTACAAAATAAGTAAAAATTTTTTGTATCTGTATCGTGGCGCAGTGGCAAACAACAAGCAGTTTCACACTAAATTAAAGCTGGAAAATTTTACCGCATGGAATACGGAGTGCTGATGCATAAAAGTGCGACTGAATGGGTAAGTGAGTAAACAATTGTGTGGGAGTGTGTGTTTAAATAAGCACATGCAATGGCACGTTGATTGAGGTTTAAGGGTAAAAAGGCAAACTGAACGCATGATATTTGTCTGTATACAACCACAAATCTTAATTGTTATGCAAATATTTTATTTTTTTATTTATTTTTTTTGCCTTTAAATCCAAACAATAAAAGTAAAAGAAATAAATTTTAAAAATGTATGTACTTATGTAAATATGTATACACACATGCAGACATTTTCGATGACAATTTTGTTTATACATATTTCAAAAGAATTATTGTTTTTTAGTCTTTTTTACAAATATGGCAAAAAAGCATTTGTCTGAGGCTTTTTTTTTGATTTTCTGTCTTCACCTGCTATCTTGATTACCTTTTATTGCCTATGACAGCTTATCCTGTTTTTTTTATAAAATCTATGTTTTTGGTATAATTTAAGCTCAAAAAATAAGTTTCATATTTTTGACGGATC
>NDXZ01022299.1:0-13522 GCA_003055125.1 Paykullia maculata
TTTTTTTTTTTTTTGTTTTTTGAATGTGAGAAAACTTTTTTAATTAATTTACTGTAACAAAAAGTTCCTTTAATTTATAATTTTCTTTAATATTTTTTTTTTTTAATACTTTTAAGATAGTTTTTGCTGGAATAAAAATTTAAATTAATCTTCTTTTCATGTAAAATTTAAACTAAATTTGCGTATTTCATTTTAAAAAAGACATAATTTTTAAAACTCAGTTTAAAAAAAAATTGTCTTTATCTTTTTACTTCATGATTTTCTTAAATAAAAATTTGTCTGCTCATTTTTTTAATTTTTTTGTATAAATTTTTTCTTTAGTAGAAAAATTAAAGATAAGTTTTCTCTTAAGGAAAATGTTTATTTTCTTTTCTATACAAAAATTTTGATTAAAAAAAACATTTTTTTAACTATTCTCTTATAGTAAAATATTAATAAGTCCTCTTCTTTTTAATAATTTTCGATAAATCATTTCTGCGGGACCATATCAGATACAAGTTTTAAAACCACTGCTTTCAAACTTTAATTATTCAGCATTTACGTGGCGTATTTTTTTAAACTTTATCATATTTTTTCCAAAAAATCGGGCCGCTTTATGTTGGTTTTATATTTAAGCACAAGTACAAGTTTACAATTTGTTTGCTGTTGTTTATGCAGTTTTTCTGCATAATTTAAAAATTGGAGCACTTTTGGACTATTCGTTTTTTGCTGATGTTCACTGCGTGTTTATGAATTAATTTTGCATATATTGTTGTAAAACATGTTTTAATGTTTTCCATGTCTCTTTGAGTTTCATTCTGTTGCCCTTTTATTACGAAAACTAGTTGTGTTTTTCGTTCGCTTTCATTATTGTCATACCTGCGTAATGATGAGTATTTTAATATATTTTCTGTGTCTATATTTCTTGTCTTTGGCATATAAGTGCATACACAAGTACTTTTGGCTAAGAATTTTTTCCACTTTCATTATATTTATGTAAATTTTAAGTCGACGGCTAATAATTATGCAACGTTAAAATTTTGCAGCTGCTCATGTGGTTTTATAGCAAATTGGTAGTCTTTCTTGAGAAAAACAAATTGTGTTAGTAAGTTAGCAATAAAGACAAGACTTTACAAATTTTGGCCGCTGTTGCTTTACATTTTCTCTAGAATCGTCTATAGAAAATATTTATATGTTTGGGTTTTGCAATTAAAATTAAAACCTTCCAGTAACTTTATATTAAAGCCTTTGCATGTTTTCTTCTTTATAATATTTTAGTTTTGTTTAATGTAAGTTGTTTACTTGAAAGTTTTTGCTATTTTGCCTGATCTATCAATTTACATCTTGAATTAATATTAATCATACGCCATGGGTTAAAAATAAATCTTACTCTCCAGTTTTGATGACAGCTTTGTTTATTTTTTCTAATTTTTCAAATGAAATTTATAAAATTCAACATTCTAAGAAAAAGTTTTTAATATTTTTAATTCTTAAAATAAATTTTTTTATTTTCCCTGACGGTCTTAAAAAGTACAAACTTCTGTTATAAATAGTGTTTTTCTCTTACCCCGCAACATCAAATGCAGCAGCCGTAACATCTAACGCAGAAAATAAAAATTATGCAATAACTTTTAAAACATTAAGAGAAATACCTGAATTAGTAAAAGTAAAAGCATTTGCAACAAAAGAAAACATGTTTTTCTTCTAATTTGCCAGTTAGAAATTTTGCATTTAAAATGCTGTATAAAAATTTATTTAATGCGTTTTGTAAAGTTGTTTTGAAATTATAAAGTTTTCTGTTGTTGTGGTTTTTAATAAATAAAATTTATTGTTTACTGTTTATTTTTTTAATATTAAAAAAGAATTGTTTAGTTTATTTGTCAGAGACTTGCAAAAAGATTTAAGAAGCAAAAGTGTTATAAAAGTTAAAAATTATTTTTTTTTTAATAAATAATTAAAACGAAAATAACTTAAAAACAAACAATATTTTAAAAATAACTATTAAGAAATAAACTGTTCTTTGTAAACCCATAGCTTAATTCAATATTGTTTGAACTAATAACATAAGAAATTATAAGTCCTCTCGATTTTTTTATTTGACCCCGAAAGGGATAAAATTAAAGCAGCTTTCAGTTTACCCTTTATAGAAAGAAAATACGTTTTATGATACAATTGGGTCAGGATGAAACTTAAGAGGCACATATTTGCATAAGAGACTAAAGTACTGATCGAGTTTTAATTATTCAGTTTAGCAGCTTATATGTTTTGGACGCCTTTACCGGAGATTTTGTGCTCCTCTTCCTCACAACGCCCTAAATTTAACGTTTTCTTAAAAATTTTTAAATAGAAATAACATTTTTTTAAAGCCTAAAAAAAAAAATTTTAACCAAAAATTGTTTTTTGCAGAATATGTTTCTAATAATTTATTTCCTATAGATGGCGTATGAAACGAAAATTTCTTCAATAGCAAATAATTTTGAACCATTATTTTTATTTCAAAACTTATTTTAAAAAATTTTTTTGGACAAACTTTTTTATATAAAAGAAATATTGTGTGACAATTGTTTTCCAACAGCAAATAATTTAAGAAAAATTATTCTATTAAAAACTAATTTTTATTTATTAAAATAAAAGTTTGGGGAATGTTTTTTCTATTTATGATTATTTTTTTAATACAAATTTCTTGCTTTCAAATGAGTTTTGGACAAATTTTTTTATACAAAAATTATTCATCTTAATTTATTAGAACTTTAAATGTTTTTTACGCACTTTAATTTGTTTTAAAACAATTATTTTTAGTTTTATTTTGGCTCAAGTTCATTTTAAATTTCTTTCTTTGAAATTTAATTTTTTATTGTTATAATGAATGAATAATAATTTTGAAAAGTAAGTTTTTGCCGACACTAGCCGAGTGGAATGCATTTTCGAAACCAGCTACGGTTTTCTTCATCAGCACTCTTTGATCGGTGATAATGTTGGATGTAAATATAATCTATTTAATTCACAGTTTATTAGAAAATAGAACGGACAGACGGACATACGGACAGGCGGACAGACGGACATGGCTAAATCGACTTCCCTATCTATAAGGATCCCTAATATATATACTTTATAGGGTCGCAAATGAATATTGAAGAAATTGCAAACGGAATGACAAACCTATATATACCCTCACCACATGTGTGTGTGTGAAAAGTATGAAAAGTTTAGGATAATATTTTTAAAAGAAGTGGGAACTTCAATTTTTTCATTATAAACACATATCGTTAAATTTCTTTTCAAATCACATAACTTTACAAAATTTATTTTCATGCAAATACTTTCAATAAAATTAAAATTTATTAAAAAAATTAAAAATGTGTTTCTTTAATAAAATTCTATTATAAAGTTTATCCTTTAAAACAAATGGAAACGATATTTTACTTAACAACATTTTAAATAAATATTTTTTACGACAACAAAAGCATATTTTTTTGTTTATATTTTTGAGAAATATTTGGGACAATTTTTTTTATATATTAAAAAAGTTAGGAACAAATTTTTCATATAAGAAATAATTTTATAAAAGTTATTTGCGATAATATTTTTAAATGCAAAATAACTTGTTAATATTTTAAGACAAATTTGTTCGAATTATTTGATAGTTTGAGACTTATTACATCATAGAAATAAATTTGAGACAAATTAATAATAGTAATAGCTGAGCCTTATTATTTTTTCCATTGAAAATAAAATGAAATAAAAATAAAAGATAAAGATCTAATGTAATATACAAAAAATTTTAGGTAAAAGTTTGTTTTTACAAAAATAATTTTGGATAAACATTCCCATAAAAAGACCAAAAAAAATAATAATTTGCGTAAAATTGTTTCACTAGATAAGAAAAAATATAATTTTCTTAAATAAAGAAAACTTTAATTACACAATTTAAATATATATTCCCTTTTGTAAGTCCTTTGTATCCCATCTGATAGGACAGTACCTTTGTAAACCTTCACACACTCCAAGCATTAAATAAAACACCTTTAAGATTTTCAACAATTGATAAAAATAAATGTGGTTAAATTTGTCGCAGCCATTTTTTGACAGCCACCTAATTGTGTCTTAAAAATTATACTCGTAATAATAAAAACGTCCCCTGGCGCCATCATTTTAATGTAATGGGTGTCCGAAAAAAAATAATGTGTAACACTTAATTTTAGTTCGCACACAAAGTTAAAAATCTCTTTGTACAATTTCATTTCTTTTTTTTCCCCCTTTCGTTACACATTTTCCACATTTTTATCGGTATATGTGTGGCTTTCTTTCCTGTCGTTTTGGGACAAACACACACTAAATTGCATCCTGTTATCACAACACCAACAGTAGCAACAACAAAGAGGGCAAACCATTACACAGACGCCATTAACACGAACTCAGAGAATTGTCGCTGAAATGAGTGTAAATGTGTCAGTGTATAGTCATGCAAATTGAAGTAAATATGTATGCTGGCACATATATTAAGTATATGTGGGTGTGTGTTGTTTTAAACAAGTTTTGCGTAAAGACATCAGAGCCTTAAGCATTTCGTTTTTATTTTCTTTTATTTGTACTTCTTTCGTTTTGCAAACAAATAAACAAACATATGTACATACAAACACATTAGTATTTTACATACTTAACTCAACCATATTCATACAGAGCCAAAAAGAGACACACATGAAAACAAAACACATTAACACTTACACTTATATTTATGTAAATATTTTTATATATTGGAGGACTGGCTGCAAAATATCTTAGAACTTATTTAATAAACCCATTCTCTCCCACAGCCTTTCTTAAGTTTTTACCTATTACCGTTTATTGAAAAAATTGTTTTACAATGAATAGTAACTTCCCAGCTTTACCTCGTATATATTTCTGTTAAATTTTATTGTGTTCTTTATATGTTTCACAAATTTGTTCTGGTGTTACTTTTGATAACAAAAAACAAAAAAATAAACCCAAAACAATTTAAAAATAATAAAAACAAAATAAAATTTAAAAAACTTTAGTTTTACTTTGCTATTTATATTATAATTTTCTTGTAAATAATGATTAAAATTTTAACTATTTATGATAAAAACTTTAGGTTAAACAAGCAACATTTATACTTTCGTATACAAAACGGATTTAAGGGGAAAACCTTGTGCGAGCATCATAAGAGATAATTAAAAAATAAGTAAAACAGTGCACATTTTTGCATAGAAAACTTAAGAATTCTAAGAAAAATTATATGTCTTTAAAAAAACTTTTGTTTTTTTTTAAAAAAGCAATTAGGTTTATAATTTTTGCAGAAAAAGTTTTTCCAATTTTTTTATCGAATTCAAATTTTAACCCATAATTTTCTTAGCATATAAATTGTTTGAAATTAATTTGTTTTACCAAATAAATCAGCTGTCTAAATAGGTTTTTTGTAAGTTATTATAATTCTCGTTTGGGTTAACATACTTTAAGTATAACTAATTATATTTTCGATAAATTTAAACGGCGGTTTTCAAACCGGCTCTAAAGATTTTTTAAGTGTTTCTATTAAACGACAAACGTGTTAGGAGCCACTTTAATAAGTTATTACAATTCTTGTTTGGGTTGACATACTTTAAGTATAAGTAATTATATTTCTGACGGATGTTTATAAATTCAAACGCCGGTTTTTAAACCGGCTCTAAAGGTTTTTTTCAGTGATTCTGTTAAACGACAAAAATGTTAGGAGCTACTTTAAAAAGTTATTATAATTATCGTTTAGGTTAACATACTTTCAGTATAAGTAATTATATTTTCGACGGATGTTTATAAATTCAAACGGCGGTTTTCAAACCGGCTCTAAAGGTTTTTCTAAGCGTTTCTGTTAAACGACAAAAGTGTTAGGAGCCACTTTCATAAGTTATTATTATTCTCGTTTGGGTTAACATGCATTAGGTTAACATTTATTTTACCAACTGTGCAAACGCATATTGTGAACGCGGATGTCTGACGATGCCTTTGAATTCAGTTGCTATAGACAATCTTGCAAGAGTGAAAAAAAATGTTAATATAGCGTTGTATTGCTACGAAAGTCTTTTTGGAAGGTAAGTTAATCTTGTAGAGTTACCCTTAATTAAAAGCATATAGCAACAGTGGGTATTTCTACAGAAAGTTGTTACCTGCAAAAAATGTTTATATAAGTAAAGATTTGTTTTAAAAAAACCTATAATTCATAGTTATTAAAAAAAATTTTTTTCTGAAATAATTTCCTTAAGAAACTTTCTGTAGAAATTAACTACTTATTTTAAATACTTTTTGAAGAAAAAGGAAACCTTTTTTTGTCTTTTTTATTTATTTTCTATACAAAATTGTCTACCTTTGAATAGTATTCTATTACACATTTCCCCATACACCTACTTAGCCTTTACAGATTTTCTAACAATTAAAATTGTTTTTGCAGCCTCTCAAAAATTGCCACTTACCTAATTACTTTTCTTTTAACCATGCCTTAATCAGTGGTTTTGTCCTTAATTAAGATGCCTTAACAGGAAAACTTACTTCAACAGGATGTATAGAAAAAAAAGTTAAACACATTTCTTAGTATTGTTGATGTTCCGTTTGTCAACACGATATCACACAGCCTGATGATACTTTTCCTTGCAGCAAAAAAAAATACCGAAAAACTTTCTGTTCCACTCTGTGTGTCATCTCTGGTACAGAAAATTTTCTTTTTGGACTAATGCATCATTTTAAAAGATTAACGCCATTTAGAACTTAAACTTTTCAACTGCTATCATAGTTTTTCTTCGCATTAATTATACTGTAAGTTTTCATGGCATAACGGAAACTGACCAGGATAAGCAAAAGCGTAAAACTTTAACTTTCTTACTTTTTGTTGTTGGTCTTCTTTTTTTAACTGCAGTTTTTCGTATTGTATTACAATTCGTTGCATACTTCAAGGATTATATGAATAAAAAGTGTTAATAACAAATGTTGGCATTATATCTGTCGGAGATACGAAACGAGTATGTATTTGTTAAAGAAGAAGAAAAAGAAAAAGTTTTGACTACTGAAACTACTTTTCTACATTTATTTCCTCTTTTTTTTAACATTTAACAAATGTGTGTTAGTGTGTTTGTTTGCTTTAGTCAAAAAATGTTTCATGCTGGTACATTTAGCTGAAGAAAGATTGTAAAATTGTGATGAAATGGCCGTTGGTTAGTTGGTTTTAAGAGTTTAAAGGCAGTGCTGTAAACAGAGAACAAAACGGACAGACAACAGCAGGAAGTATAACTGTAAGATGGAATACTGACTGCCTGCCTGCACAGTGTGCCTGCTTGCAAGTTAAGGAATTCTTTTTTCTCTTTATATTTTTATTTAGCTTCGAGATAAGAAATAAAGTAAGAAACATATTATAATTTTTTGTTATTTTACTTTTTTTAAGGATGTAAGAGTTTTCATTTTTATGCATTTTTATGTTGAGTTGCTGGTGTGTGTTGTTGCTGTTATCATAGATTTTTATGGTTTAAAATTTGTAGAAAGTACAAACAATTTTTATAACTATTTTTTAACTTTACAACATAAAATAGTAAATTTTTTTTAATTTGTAGCAATAAGTTAAATGTTAATGGAAATAAGTTGTTATCTGGGGCTTGACCAAAAAAAAAGTATGTGACAGGTACATACATAGTTGGCACTTGGAAATTATGGTAATTGCAGATGGCTTACAAGCTTACAATACAATTTCCACTTTAGAAAATCTTTAGACTTCTCATTAGCATGGATTAAAAGATCTTAACATATGTCATATCTCAGTCTGAATCTGTAATCTACTAGTAATAATAGTGCCATCAAATAAAAGAGTAGAAATGCCTGTTAAAACAACAAAGTGCTATTTGTTGTTTTAAGTACATTTGTAATCGGTTTTGTGTACAAAACAATTATTCAAAAATGGTTTTACAAATCGTCGTTCGAAAATTATTGTGTTCTTTATGAAAAAAATGTTCTTTTGCAAAATCAATGTTAAAAGTTTAATTATCAATTGCAAAAAACTGAACCGAAAAAATGTTTGCGATCTTTTAACCAAAGAAACTTCTATAGTTTGTGGTTTTTTTATTCATTTTTTATTAGATTTTATACATATTGAACACAATAACTGACGAAGCTTTTAACTTAAGTGTATCATAACACAAAGACGATGTCTCATATTTCGAAAACTATAAATGATAAAACACTGATTGCACAGATCCACAGATATCTAAAGGTTTGTCCAAAAATCGGTCTTATCTCAAATTTTGCTATTTTGCGGTATAGAACACAATAATATACGAACGACAAAATATAAAGTTGATGTTAAAATTTTTATTTAAATTAGAACCTTAAGTCTACTCACTTATATAATGTTACAACACATGTAAGTTTTCAAACAACGAATTATTAAACTCTAGTAGAATTAGAATGCGCCTTCCTAAATTAAAAAAAATACCCGATAAAAAAACACAATTGTGGTAGTCATCTTTAGTCCACTGTATATGAGTTTAAGCCCAGACATTTTACGTAAAAAACGACATGCTTAAAGCTTGACTCTACTGCTTCAAATGTTTTAAGTTTGAAATATATTTAAGTAACAGTTTAAAAGTTATATTCAATTTTATTTGTTTTATTTGGCACTAACTACATATTGATGTTCAATCACTCAGACTTAGATTTTGTTTTTGCATGCGTAACCGCAACAATTTGTTGTTGCTCTTGTTGTAATATTGATATTTAAGATTGCTGTGAAAAAGTTATTGTGCGATAAGCTTATATTTTTGCATATAATTTTTTTATTATAAATCAATTTTAATATTTTTTTTTCTTGAAGTTTAACTGGCCCATGTAAAATAGTTTGGGTGAATTTTTTTCGATTTCGTTAAATATTTTCTATTTATTTTCTCTTTGCAATTTTGTTTCAAAAATTGCTTAAATCATTTTTTGAAATTAATAACCGAACTTCATTTTAATTTTTCACCAGTATTTTTAAATTTTTATAAAAATTGCCATTTTAAAAGATTTTGTTTTCATACATAACCTTAGTAAACAATTTAAACATGGCGCTTAAACAAATTTTTTTATTTGGCTCCTTTAACTCCTGTGAGTAGGATCAATTTATTCGGCTTCATAGTCTGGCCATAAACATTTTACCACAAACAGAAGAACATAGAAAAAATTCTAACTTGACTCAGAAAACAAACATCTCAGAATGCTTTGTTTAGTTGTGCGGAATTCTAAAAATGTAAAACTATGAATTTTAATTGAAAATATTTTATATATAGAAAACTTTTGTGGTCTAAAATACACGTATACGGAATAGATCTGGACTACCAAAATAACAACCCACTTAGCTTATAAGCAACTATCAAAAAAATAATAATAAAAATACACAATTTAGCACAAGACTGCATATGAATATTTATTTGTTTTTTTTTTTAATAACAACATTAAGCAACGTTTTAATTTATCCATTTTGATAAAGATTTTATTTCTTAAAGCTTTTCAAATAACTATAAAAACTCTCACAGCTTTTAGTTAAATAAATAAAAACTGTCACACACTTCATAAAGAAGAATCAAAATAAATACATAAATTCAGGTGTTTAGATTCACATATAAATTTTCAAATAAAAATTTGTTTTTGAGATACCAAAAAAGTATAGGAGAAACCCAAGTATTTTGTGGTTGACACCCAAAACACAATAATTTTATTGTAGAAGTGTTTTCAAGGTGACAATACCACAAACAAGAGCAAATGCAATAATGAATTTATGTGTGTGTGTGTGTGTGTAAATGTCTACACTAATTAATGTTTATGGCTATAATTGTTTGTCAGACCATAAGCCACAATTAATATGCAACATGACGATGCATTTCATTTTAAAATCTCTCACATATTTCCTTGGCTTTTTAATTTTAACAAATTAAATTCCTAGGAGGTAGCAATAAGACTATGAGTTTTTTATTTCAATAGAAATAAATTGTTAGTGTGTAAATAGACACTGCTAAAGCTGCAATAACATCTCTCTGCAGCAACCAACAAAAAAAAAACTACAATAATTTTAAGGCGTAAAAAATAAAACGTTTGTTTTTATGTTTAAGAAAAAAAAAAGGAGAGAAAAGACAATAAGTGCTCAGCAAACAATTGTCAACAACGTCAATGGAATTGTCATTGCTTCGTTGTGTTTGCTGATGATGCTGTTGATGATAGTTTAATGTTACTTTAGGTATTATTGTCGTTGTTGCTGCTGTTCATGTTGTTTTCAATTAAATGTGTTCGCCATTGTTTTTGTTGCGGCTAATATTCTTTTGAATTTATACCTAAATAGTAGTTGGAACTGATGTAGAATTTTAAGTTTTAGGCCTCAAAGAATTTTTTTTTTAATTTTTTTACATAAAGTTAATTTGGTTTTTCTTTTTTTTATAAAAAATTATAGATAAATTTCTGCATTACTAAAAAGTAGATTTTTAATAACAAAATTACAATGTGAAACATAATTAATTATTTATTATATATCTACTAAGAAACTTTGGTTGGAAAAATCATAAGCAGCCACTTAAATTAATTATTATGATTCTCATTAGGTTAAACATAGTTTAAGTATAAGTAATTATATTTTCGACATATGTTCATGATTTTTCAAGGTTTTTTCTAAGTTTTTCTGAAAAACGTTATTTACAGTAATAATAAACCTCAGTTTCGTTCTCAGAAATCCGCATAAAATACATTATTGATAATGGGTTCTGTAAGCTCATATAATCAATTGGATAATTTATCTATTAAAAGCAAGTAGGTTTAAAAAATTTCAAAAGTAATAACTGATTCATTTCCTAATTAATAGTTAGTAGTTACTTAATGACTTAAAATTATGACTTCTCATTTTAACTAATTACAAAGTAATGGAGGTTTTTGCTGGGTAGTAATTTTCTTAGATAGAAATTTTGATAAAGTTTCTTTTTACGAACTTTTTAAAAAAAATTGTTTTTATTGAAAATGTTTAATTAATTAAGATATAATTCCAAAAACCCATTTTAAAAATTTCTAAATTAATTTTTTTTTCTGAATAAAATCCAGAGATTTTTTTTAAATTACTTATGATCGTGATGATGCTTTTTTCAATAACAGCAGCCGTATTCTGGAATTTGCTAAAGCTTAATCTCCATCGCTAAAAATCTATAAATTTGATTTAGCGATTTTGGCTACGAATGCAATTCTGTAATGTACATTGCTAAATTTGGCAATGCCATAAAAATTGAGTTCGCCCCAATTTTAGCGTTGAATGTCATCACTAAAATGTTTAAATTTTGTATTCTCTAACGAATTTTAGCGATCGAGATTTAGCTTTAGCTAAGCGAATTACAGAATACGGCTACAGGACTTGAGAAATAGTAAATAACACAAAAACAAGTAAAAACATATTTTTTTTATACTAAAAAATTTTTATTGTGGGAAAAGAAAAGAAGTTCTTGTCATAAAATTGGCTGATACCATTTAAGATTTTTCTAAGCCACTTATTTATTACCAAATTTTTAAGGCTAACGTGGTAAAGCAAACTGATGTTAACGCAACAACTGATGATCCATAAAGAGTAGACTCAAACACCTAATCAAGAGCTCAAAGCAAAAGCTCTAAGGATTTTTCCATAATGCTTTGACAGGGACTGCATAGACCGCCTTCCTCTCAATATCAGAAGAAGGAAAAAGGGCAAACAGACTTTGAACTTACAAAATTTTTAAATTGATCGAATTTAAAAAAAAATGTTTATATGTTTATCATTTTCTTTTGTCATACATTTTTTTTTTTTAATTTTCGTTTGGTAGAAAAAAAATCTCTTAAAATTTCTCTTATTGATTTCAAACTTGTAAAGAACATTCTTAATGCTGCAGCTTATTACAGCGCTCTGAATCTTAAGTTCCATTGACCTTAAAAAAAAAGGGTAGCGAAACAAAAAACAAATATTTATTTTTTCCCCATAATGTGTGTATGTTTATCTGCTTACATGCGTTTATGAATATTTAGTGACCATCTGGTTATTTTTGCCAACAAATACACAATTTTTGGTCTATTTGACATTTAAGGTTTTAAGCGCATGTGGTCCATTGACAAAACAACGTGTTTATGTTGTTAATTTAACAAAAAAAAACATCACGAATCCATAGTTTGTTGTTAAATGACTGACTTCAATGGTTGACTGCATTTCATCAAGTTTTTGGTAGCTAGCATTTTTTCACCACCCTTTTAACTCCTATTTCAATCATTTATTCAACACATTTTCCATTGTTTTTATCATTGTCAGCATCAGACGCACCATAACTATTGTAGTGTACATGTTCCATTATGATATTGCTGATGATGATGGAATTGCAGTTGTTTGCCAGATTCCAAACGACAATTTGTTTACTTGGCCAAAATATGTGGCATATAATAGCACACTAACACATACAATGCATTGAATATACATATGTACATATGTATGTGTGTACGGTTAGTGAGTTAGTTGGCCATGTTTGTTTTGTAATTTTTTTAGTACACTTGGAATGTTCGTCATTGTTACTGCTATTACTGCAGATGTTGCTATAACTACTGTTGCTGTTATCGTTGTTGTTGTGACATTTAAATCACAAAACCATTTTACCGATATTCGGTGTAACAACAATATGTTGTTATCGCTGTTAGTATCATTAAATCCTTTTGTTTTTAAGTAAATGGAAAACTGCATTTTCTATTACCCATCTAATCGACCAGCCAATCGAAACAGTAGGGCGATTGCAAAATAAAACATGGAAAAAACTTAGGTCTTCTTTACAACATTAGAAATATAATCATATTAAAGCTTAAAATTGTCAACGGAGTCTTCAAGGAATACTAGTTGGAACTACTTACGGAAAAATTACTAAAATTATAAAAACTATAGTTTTTAATTAAACTTTAGTAATTGACAAAAAATTCTACAAAGTTATTCAAAAATCGAATGGATTTTTTTCTTCATTGATTTTTTTTGAAGCGAAAAACATTGCAGTTTGTTAAAAGCCAGCGTTGGACACCACGATGGACTAGGCCCAAGTGTACTTCTCTGCCAATTTGTAATACCCAAAATAATGCCATCAAGAGTGACCCCTACTATGATTTCACCATAATTTTAAAATAATATTACTTTCGTTTTTTGTATAAAAAGAAAAGCACAGAAACCTATAAAGTCTAGTTTCTAACAGCCAAACCTAAATGGGCGCGCTAAGCGTTGTGTAGCTGTCAGAAATTCTCATGTCCATACAAATTGTATGAAGCAAACCGAAATAGTGCGGCGTCAGCACTTTACAACTAAAAATCCGATATTGACATTACGTTAGAAACTGAAGTTGGCTGCGAGTGGCTTTTGTTATTATTGAAAAGTAATGCCATTGTAGCTACTTTCACATCAAGTCTAGCGATTTACTCACTATTTCATATGTGTTTAGTTATGTTTTGTTTAAGAGTTAAGTTAACATTACTGTTCTAGACACAACTTTTACGCTCTTATTTAGGTAGG
>NDXZ01022304.1:0-10200 GCA_003055125.1 Paykullia maculata
GAAATTCGTCGTTCGTCCCAGTTGTGTTTACACCATAAACCTTAACGTTTCATTATTATTTTAAATAAAAACCTTTTTTCACTTGATATAAAAAAAGCTTTCTACTACAAAAGAAATTAATCTACAAAATTTATTTTATAAAATTCAAAAGTAGTTTTTTTACAAAACTACAAATTTAGATAAAAGCAGTCTCTCTCTGTTGCCACAGATACAATACATTTGCTAAGAATCCACTTAATGCTACTTCTATTGCATGCCAATATTAATTTCTTAATTACAAAAAAAAATAAATAAATAAATTTACGTTGTCAAGAGCTTTAATAAAAATTAATTATTTTTTAAATATTTTAAATGCGAATCTAATAAGAAAAAATTTCTCACCCCAAAGTCACAGCATCAACACAACAAACAATAAATATATTTTGAAATACTCGTACCCACCATCAATAAATGCGCCACCCAATCTCAAATCAGCATCTAAGTGTGGCATTTTAATGTGCACTTGTAATTGTATTTATATGGAGGTTCACATATGTACACATGTACATGCATATTTATGTACTATGTATGTAAGTATAAATCTATGTCTGATGATCTAATATAAACAAATCTGTCATCATCCTTATTTTTTTTTGAGCGCGCCGGCTTTTAATAGTTTTTAGCTTAAAAGTTTACGATGAAAAATTAAAACGATTTTCTCCATTTCCCATTTATCATCCGCACCCTCTCCCCCATAACAATCAAAATTTCCAACAACATTTTATGAATGAATGTTAATGGCATGCTGATGGTCATAAAAGTTATGGCCAAAAGAAAATTAAGGAAAATATATATTTTACACACCAACATGCAATATTGTGGTTGCACAAAAAAAGTACAGAAGAAGAGAAGCAATCATAAGTTTGTAAAAAAAAATTAAATTTCTGCCTTTTTGCAATTTGCCTCAAGAGTCCTTTTTAATAATTTCGTGTTTTGTATGTCGTAGTATTGAAAATATATAGAGTAGCAGTGTTAAGCAGAACCTAAACAAACATGTTGTAATTGTTGTTAGATGTTCGATGTCAGTTGTTAAATGTATGTATTTATTTATTTAGTTCTTTTAATTGATTTTAATAGGTTTTAAAATATTTTGTAAAATTTTGCAAACTGAAATCAAAGTTTTTTCTGATATAAATTTGTAAAATAATTTGTTTTTTCTTCTAGATGGCATCTGGTGTTGTAGGTTGCTTATACAAAAAATACCAATATTAAATTAAGATTAGCAAATAATCAATGCCAGAAAGAATTTTGTATTACTTTTAAAAAATTACCATATTTTCAATACTGACAGCTCTATAACCTAACTTAAGTGTAAACGCAACAAAAAAACATAATTAAAGGGATCATAATAAAAGAGCAAAATACTATGATTGTATTAACGAACAGAGCCAAAATGAATAACTTTTTTTGAAGGACATTAATAAATTCGGAATGAAGACCGTTTGATTATAAAAGCACGATAGACATAGCTGTTACGCTAGTGGACATATTAATATATGTATCTGCTTTTGAATGTCATATTCAGCGTCATGGGATCCAGATGATGTCAGAATTGGCAGAAAATAGATTCTATGACAACCGTGGACCTTTATCTCAAGGTATTTTGAAAACAGACGTCTATCTATACGTATAAGGCACTGGCTTTGAAAGCTCTTTTATTACCTAAAATTCTAGATATAACCATTGGGAGTAAAAAGAGCCCAACAGCTTTTTTAAATAATAAAATTTTGGCCTCTATTCATCTTCTTTCATCGAAATGTGGTGCTTTGTAAAGATGCATATTCAATTGTCTAATAGATCACGTACCAAAAATCCAAACCATATTGTTTAAAGTCAATTTTATTCAATACACAGTCTTCCCATGTCTATCATAGATTCTCCACCTAGTAAAACAGCAACTTCTTTGAATGCTCTGTTGAACATCGGCCACATAAGTGCAATTGAGGGTTGCTTTTAATATCCTTATGTCCAATGTTTAACAAAAACTTTTCAAACGTTTCTCTATTCATGTAGACATCCGTTAAAAAAATATGATTTTGGGGTTTTATGGATGACGACAATGACGACGACGACGACTAAAACAACAACGACTAGAACATTTAATACTTTAGGATGTGTTGTAATGTCTGTGTATTGCATTTTCCTGGCTAGACTACAAGTTGGTTGGTGGTCGGTTGGTTGACTCCATGTGAATGTGTGTGATTGTTAGGGCATATTTATGTTGATTACAGTAGTGGGAGTTGTTTAATGGCATAAAGTTTTCATTTTATGGTCATGCGACATGTGAATATGGCATGTTTTGTTATCCTACCAAATTACACTGCACAACCATACATACACGCATTCATTTATCACACAAGCAAGCGTTGAATACAGTCCATACATACTCGTAGATTGTGTTAATATTTTTTTTTTTATTGGGTTTATTTTACTTTCATGTCCTGCAACATCTTTCTCTATACTGCATGCAAGCAATCGCCAGCTGTAGTAAAGTAAGAGTCATTGTCTAAAAGTTCTTTTTAAGTATTATTAGTGTTTTTATTAGTTTTCTTTGCTATAACTAACCCACTATACCCCTCTCTTCAAACATCCATAAATCCACCCATCCTTCATAACATTTTGATCATAGTTAAATTATGGTCTTTTCAGTTTGAAGTTTCCGTTTCCTTTCTTAACTATCTTACACACATACATACATATTTTATTTGCTGGTGTGCAAATATGGATATTTTGTGTACATATTCATGTTTTTGATTTGTCCTGTTGTCGTCGCTTCGTTCGTGTTATTATTTTATTTTTATCCTTCTAATCTATCATGTGTTTTAATCTCACGCCTCAATTACTGGTTGTTGCATGTTGCCAGTAGTTTTGAATTTGCATTTCTGTGTGTGTTTTGTTGTTTCTACACTCATACCCTTGTTAGCCCCATTCACGCTTTCATGTCATGTGATTTTTGAGCGACATTTTGCAGATTACACGGATTTTTTCCATACCGGATGTGTGACATTTTCTTCCTGGTTTACTCCAGCGGTTTTTAATTTTTTTATTTATTTTTATTTCTATTAGTTTTTACATAAGTTTTTACATAAGTTTTTTTGTTGTTGTTGTCAGTTGTAGTTTAGTTTTTGATTAGATTAGATTGATTCTATCGACAAGTTGTTCAACTATTTTTTTTTCCTGAAGTAAACTGTTTTTTACTTTTTGTTTTTATTAAATATTTGCGGTTCAATTACAGAAATTCAAACAGCATACAAAGAGAAAGAAACATCATATTAATTGGGATTTGTAATTGGAATTTTTTGCATGTCAATGACAACTTTATTCTTTTTCTTTTTTAAATCTGAAAAAGGTTCTGCTAAATATAAGTTATGAAGAGAAAAATTAAAACAAGACAAAAAAAGTATTAAATTGGGTGTTTAATAATGTTTTGGTCCTGAAGCACAAGGAATAAAAGGAAACAATAAAATAAATTTATATAAAGTAAAACTAACTAATTTATTTAACATATTTGGGTGTTTATTTATTCAAATCATTTCTAATAAACATTTAATTTTTGTGGTTTTTTAATCCATGACAACTGTAATTTCTAAAATTTCTGATATTTTTAAACAACCTAATGTTCGAGTAAAAATTGCATGCAATTTACATCGAGATTTCGTTTGACATTTACTACTGCCCGCTTGGTCATTTTATTGCTACTTGCATGTTTTTGACGTCTTACTTTATCGCATTTTCTATTGCTATTTTGCACAAATGGTATGCTGACCATAAAAGTAGCAATGAATTATAAACTTCAAACAGAGAAATATAAAACTATTTATTTAAACTCCTGCTTTATTCGATTTTTATTATACCCTTCACTGCAGGTGACAAGGGTATATATAAGTTTGTTATTCCGTTTGTAATTTCTACAATATTTATTTGCGACCACATAAAGTATATATATTCTGAATCCTTATAGATGGGGAAGTCACTTTAGCCATGTCCCCCTGTCCGTCTATATGTCTGTCCATCTGTCCGTGTGTTGCTTGACATTAAGTTTTCGTAGCTCACATAGGTCCCCCAGACTTGTTTAAAGTATCAAACTTTTAGAAATACTTTCGAGAAAATCGATATTAAAAACTGGCAAGATCTATTAATCCTAACCTAACCTAAAGTACAAAGTTACTTTAAGTAATTCAATTTACTTTTTAATAAACTTTCTCCATTTAGGCAATTTCACAAAAAATATTTAAAAAATAAATATTAATACATATATTTTTGTTTTCCCAAGGTTGTTAAATTCTTCTTTTACATCTTTTTGACAAAACTCATAATATAATAGATGTTTTGCAATTGTCGAAAGTACATTTTTTATTTATTTTGTTCTCACATACATACCTTCTTACATGTGTATTTATTAGAAATTATTTAAATATAAACTTACCTAAAAAGAGACAAAAATATAAAATATATTAATAAGATTTTAAAAAAATAATAAGTCAATATAATTATAAATCAAAAAAAATTAAAATGACAGCAAATTTTTAGTTCAAGTTTCTATAAAAAGTCTTTATTTTTGTTTGAGTTTTAGGTTTCTCCCTTAACAGTAAACTACACTACAGAGAAATTAGTTGTCTGCTATGACTGATTTCTAAAAAGCTTTTCCTGAGAGCTGTCAATCAGCCTTCACATTTATATAGAAAGCCGGAACTACCAAAATCATCATTTTATCTTTATTAAGTTGAAACGAGAAAATGTGGGTTATTGAACTATAATAGCACATGCAGGCAGCGCTAAGCAAATAACTAAAGCGGAGAAGACTTCTAAAGACAAATAAAAGGGCCAACTTGATTGACTTGACTGGTTATATTATTTGCTTTAATTTATTGTTATTTTTTTTTTTTTTTGATTTAAATACAAAAGACAAAATGTTGTTATGTACAAATCGAAGTAAGAAAATATAAACAAATTCTTTACCTGTATTAATAAATTTTAAGCAAAAATTGCAAAAACATATAAACTTTTTTCCTCATATTTATAATCAATTTTTGAGTTTATTGAAGGTTTATTAAACGAATTTTCATACAAAATTTATTTCATAAACCTTTGATAAACTCAAAAATTGATTAGAAATATTTATTCTTTAAATTAAATATTGGGCTGTTTATTTTAAAGTAGTGTAAGTTTATTCACTTTTATATGAAGTAGGGTTGGGCAAAAATATCGATAGATTTATATATCGATATTTTTAAAAATCAATCGATATATTTTGTCGATATTTTACTTTGCAATATATCGATATATCAATATTTTCCCTTGCAATTTTATTTCGATATTTTTAAACTCTGGTTTTGTATTTTATGTTATTAATTTGTAAAAAAATCTTCTCGTCACAGTCTTTGTCAAATAGACTGTTAAATTGCTAGTATTAAAAGTTACGGCGCGTTAAATTTGATCCCATTTAGGATATTTGCAAGTCTATAGCAACTAGATTTTATTTGCACATTCGTAACTGTCGAATATGAAAATTTAAAATTTTTTACATACAGTTTTATAGTTGGGGTGTATTCAGCGTTAGCTGTTCTATTGTGCATAACTAATGATAAGATTACTAAATAATGATAAGATTACATCGTTTTATTTTAAATGTATTTTTAAAAAAGCATTAACCATGTGAAGTTGTGTGTGTTTAGCATTTCACAGCAGTTCTTTCTGAAGTCGCCCTTAGATATTTAGTTTGTCAGGCTTCCTCGGTGAAAGAGTCGATTAAGCGGTAAATCTGACAGTGCCCGATAGTAGAAGCCGTTTGACAGGTAAACACATCTAGCAGAGGGTGATCTTTATGTCAGTATCTGATAATTACTGGTTCAGTTTAATTTTTATACGGCCTTACTTCGTGGTTTAACCACAAATATAGTTTTCTGTATTAATTGTTTGTATGTTAACCGTTAAATATCAATTAAAAAATTACTTTTTGTTTTATAAAGTTCGTTTTTCCGGTATTTTATAATTTTACTAATAATATCGAAATATCGATATTTTCTACACCCAGAGAAAAAACATGGTTGAGTATGGTCACGGTAATATGATCACAGGCAATTTTAAAATTCTATAATTATTGCAATCGTTATATGATGGCCACAATCATAATGTGGTTGTAGTCATATTTTACGTCAATACCATGAAAATCATTATATGTTTTTGCCAAATTATAAACTTTGTTACGGATAATCATATATATGTTTGTTTTAGAATAAATGACAACCATAATCTGAAACCATCACATTTATGATTATCCGTAATACAGTCTATAATTTGGACAAACATATAATGATTTTTTCAATCATGGTATTGACGTAAAATATGACAACAACCACATTATGATTGTGGCCATCATATAACGATTGCAATAGTCATAGAATTTTAAAATTGCCTGTGATCATGTTACCGCCTTCGTAAATCGGGGGTCACCTGTATTTAAAAATTTATATTTTTTTTGAATTGCGCTTAGCATTCTTCTAATTTATCTTCATCTAATCTAAATAAATATTTACATGTTGTTTTTTTAATTTTGTTTGTTTATTAATTAAGTTATTCTTTAATTTTTTGTTACATATACATATCTGTGTAGTATGCTTATAAGTTTTATAGAATAGTAAACTTATTACTAAACTGTTAATTGTGCTGCACATTTGTAAATAAATACCTTTTAAATGGTAAATTTGTTTTTCTTTTGTTAAAATTGGTTGACAAACAAAGAATAATTACCTAAACTGCTTTGTCTCCGCCCAATTTTATGTAGATGTTAAGTTTGGACAGTAATTTAAGAATAACATTTGGTCTTAATGTAGTTAGAGAAAGCGTAATTTTCAAATATTTTTATTTTATCTAAAAAAAAATAAAAATAAACAAAAACAAACATATCGTTGGTCTCATGTAGAAATGCCTTAGCTGACATTTTTTCGAAACTGAATTTTTTAGTGATTTCAATACATTTACACAAATATACCTGATTACTGATTTTGTTATGTTTTTACCGCCTTTAAACTAGAATTTATTTGAGTTAGTGCCTTTCTACATATAACCCACAATATGTTTTTATTTAGTTCAAACGCTGGGCTATTAGTTTACTGGGTCTAAATTTCTAATAAAATAATTAAAAACATATTTGTATATTTCTATTTGGCTAAATATACATAAATTAAATTTCAAGTTGGAAAAAAAGAACTTCAAAAAGGCTTTAAATTTGAAATTATATTAAATGTTTTTGCATAATTGGTTCCCCCTATCATATTTTGTTTTATACTTTAAATTCTGAACTAATAAAATATACTAAAACAGAAGTGCTATTGAAGCTTAAACCTCAATATAAGACTTAACATTTTCTTGATTATTGATTATTTTCAATGGCAATTTCTTTAGGTATTTGTAAATATATTCACATATAGCATAAATGTGTATGTAAATTTTTAGATATATCTTTTACCATTACCATAATAATGATGAAAACGATGACAATGTAAACAACTTAAACCGATGAAAAAGAAAAGAGTGTAACAAAAGAACCAAAAAAAGGAACTTTTTTATCTAATGGACCATAATAAAAAAAAGGGAACAACCCACTCAATTTTGTGTGTTTGTGTTTTTTAACGTTTAAAAGATAAGTAGAAAAACATGACAAAACTAGGAAAACCTAGAAAATGAGACGAAAACCTTAACTATTATTAATAAATAATAACGACAACAAACAGTGACAATAATTGTACAACAAACAAAACACTAAAATGTTCAACAAAACAACACAAAAGACGGTATTGAAAAAAGAAAATTCTGTACAAAACGATAAAAAGTTTGTTCTATTAAAAAAGAAACAGTTTGTTGACATTGCGACAAAATCCTGTTGAAATTTAAAGAAATTGTTTACAATTTAAATAAGGAAAAAAAAGAAAACCAAAACTATATAAATAGAGGAAAACATATCTAACAAATAAACAAATGATATATAGACGGACATTCTAATGAACAGACAGATAGATAGATAGAGAAAAAAAAAAGAAATAAATTTTTTTTAACGTTGCGTTTGGCAAAATGGCTGCATAAAAAAATGGAATCATATCAAACAGTTGTACAATGGGCTTTAATAAATAAAATAAAAATGCTTATAAGGAAATTAAGCTTAAAGTTTCCAAAATTTTTTTTTGTTTATTAGTAACTGGAGGTGTTATTTGTTTTACAAAAGGGGTTTCCTCGAAAGTCATTTAAACGCCAAAAAACTTTTTAACTTTCACTTACAAATTCATCGTAGGTAAATAAAAACAAAAATTTTTAATTAACTTATATTAATAATATTTTACCAAAACTTATGATGATTAGTCTTTAATTGTCTGTTAATATAAGGTTTAATTAAAGTAAGTCATAGCACATTCTCTATTATTATTTCTTTTTATGAAAAAATTTCGATAACTTGAATAAATTGAGTACCTAAAGAGGTAAAACATCTCTTTTTAATCATGCACACGAACAAGTATGAAGTTATTGCATAGGAATGAATGTTTTCGGGTAAGTATTTTAAAAGTTATAAGCATTTAAACTAGCTACTAATAATAATACATAAAAACTAAAGGGTGATTTTTTAGCAACTTTCTTTTTGGCAACACTGTTTTTTACAGCTCAGCTGTTTCCGTATAACATGTTACTGTTAAACATGTTCAGTTTGGTCTATAATATAACCATGAATCGACTTAAAAACGAACAACGCTTGCAGATTATTATGGAGTTTTATTATCAAACTTCATGCTCGGTTAAGAAAGTGCATCGTGCATTTTATGGTCTGTTTAGTGACCTTCTGAGGCGGCTATTTGAATCTTGTGACTGAATTTCGCACCAAATTTACTGTTAAATGCACTGTTTAGTGGATGGACCGTACTTTTTTAAAGACGACGGGAACGGCAGGCAGGAACGTTACTGAGAATGGCGAGCGCTACCATGCGATGATTACAAATTTTTGTTTTGCCCAAAATGGAAGAGCTGGGCTTGGCTGACATGCCACACAGCACTCGAAATAATGACCCAATTAAGAGGCGAGTTCGGTAAACAGTTTATTTCACGTTTGCGGCCGTTCAATTGGCCGCCTAGATCGTGTGATTTAACGCCTTTATACTATTTTTTGTGGGGCTATGTTAAGGCTCATGTCTAAAGGGACAAGCCCGCAACGGTTGACGCACTGGAAGCCAATATTAAAGAATTTATTTGTGTGATACCGGCCGATATGTTGGAGGAGAGTATGCGAAAATTGGAGCCAGCGGTCAACATTACATGAAATCATCTTTAAACATTGAATTATATAGATCGTTCTATCGACTCAAATAAAGATTTCATACATTTCTCTAAATTGTATGTGTTTTTTTAAATCAAATCCGAAAGCTTTTAAAAAATCATCTTTTTTTCGTTACAACATTTGAAATACAATATTTCGATATATTTATACCCTTCACCAGAGGTGACAAGGGTTTGTCATTCCGTTTGTAATGTCTACAATATTCATTTGCGACCCCATAAAGTATATATATTCTGAATCCTTATAGATAGGGAAGTCGATTGAGCCATGCCCGTCTGTATGTCTGTCTGTCCGTCTGTTGATATCAAGTTTTCTCAGCCTCCCAATGACGTACGGACACGTTATTGGTATCAAACGATCAGAGATGTTTGCTATTGAAAACCAGTGAAATCGCTCAATAATTGACCGAGATATAAGCCAAAAAAGACGACTACCGTCTTTTGAAATCAAGTTTTCTTAGCCCCCCGATGGTGTACGGACGCGTTATTGGTATCAAACAATCAGAAATTAGGCATGCTTTTTGAGAAATTAAAAAAAAAATTTCGAGATATAAGAAAAAAAATTTTTTTTGAGATATCGGCAAAAAAATTTTTTTAACGTAAATGCACGTAGTGAAGGGTATATAAGATTTGTCACAGTCAAATATAGCGCTCTTACTTGTTTTTTTTAAATTTATTAATAAAATAAAATAAAATTAATTCATTAATAAAAAAACAAAGTTAATTCATTAATATTAAAAAACCCCGTTTTTTAATTTTATTATTATAAAAAAAAAATTTTTGAAATAATAAATTAATTTATTAACAACTAGCTTTTAACCCGCTACTTCGTTAGCGCACTTT